>CDMY01000633.1:0-38346 GCA_001179505.1 Vitrella brassicaformis | reverse complement strand
GGTGAATTGGCACTTGGTTACTTATACAGCCAGCAGGCGGGCGGGCGGGCGGGCAGGCAATCCGACAACAGCACTCAGCGGCCAGGCCACGCACCCAAAGAAGCGGTCGGGCAGCATCATCATCTGGCGGGCGGCGGCGAAAAAAGAAACATCCGCAAAGGAAGAGGTTTCCATCGCCGATTGGATTGATGCAGGTGTGGTAGGTCACTGACTGACACCATGCCCACAATGGAGAGATATGGGTGCAGTGCATTGGGGCGTTTGCATTCGTCTGTCTCCTCCGTGTGTGTCTGTACTGTACCGCCATTGTCACTGTGTGTGTAGGGTGTCAGTGTTGTGTGTCAGAGGTCTCCCTCTCCGGTGCTGAGGATGGCCTTGTGGTTGAAGGGGGCGAACTTGTATCCGTCTCCCTTGTAGAATTTGTTCTGGAACTCCACCCACTGCAGCCGCAGGGCGTGCAGGAAACACTCGAGCACGTCCATACACAGCAGCACCCCGAAAGTGATGGCCGCAAACACCGCGAAGCCGAAGAAGAGCTCCACGGCTCGCAGCACCACGTTGGCGTCGCTCTCGATGAAGCCCAGGATGGCCTTCTCGAAGAAGACCAGGGCCAGCTGCTGGTGCGCCAGGGAGAGGGCCCACAGGCGGAGGTAGCTGGCGGTGTTGGAGATGGTCCCCAGGACGTACTCGATGGTCTCGATGACCTGGTGGATGAACTCCTCGCTGAAGTTGAAGTGCTCATGCTCGTCCTCCTCGTCATCGTCGTGGTGCTCGCCCTCCCCCCGCTCCTCGTCGTCGCCGTCGTCATGGTGCACTGTGCGGGGCGGGTGCATCTTGTGCCAGATCAGCAGCCCGATCGGCTTGGGGAACAGCATCACCGGGATGGAGATGGCACAGAGGATGAGGAGGATGTTCTGGATGGTCTCCTGGCCGCCGAAGAGCTGCTCGCTGGGGTCGATGGCGGAGCCCTTCATGGGTGCGAGGCACATGTTGATCATGGTGTTGATGAGGCCCGGCTTGTTGACGGCCTTGACGGAGGGGTCGAGGTCCGCCTGGAGGGGGCCGGGGGTCATCCACTTGAACACGATCATGAAGTCCATGTACCCGAACAACGCCACCAGGAAGATGATCTGCGGCACGAACCTAACAACACAACACAGGAAAGTCACCGATGTCAATCTGCATGTGTATGCCGCTCCATGTGTGTGTGGCTCTTGCTTCTCTTTCTCACTCGAAGAAGAAGTCCAGCGGTTTGGCGAAGTGTATGGTGTTGAATGCCTTGAGGACCACCCCCAGGCCCATCTGCGCCACCCCCACCAGCACCGCAAACTTCATCTTGTACGAGTTGAGGAACAGCAACTCGTTCTGCGCCCCCTTCCACGCCCAATCCAGACCGAACGGCGTCGGCTTGCTGCTCGGGTCGATCTGCCACTCGACAAACTGCGTCTGGGACGCCCCGCCGCCCTCCTCGCCGCCACCGTGCTCGCCGCCGCCATGGTGTACCCCCGGTGGCTCTTTGAAGTGGCTGGGTGCGAGGACGAAGCCGATGCTCAAGAAGTCGTTGTAGATGAACCCGGCGTATGTGGCGAAGAAGCCCATGAGGGCGATCATGTATCTGGCGGCCACCATGCCCTTGAGCGGCCCGTCGCCCCGCTTGAGGGAGTCGGCGAAGATGAGCAGGTACATGCCGAAGAGCAGGACGCAGGCGCCGTGTCCGATGTCGCCGTACATGACGCCGAAGAGGAATGGGAAAGTGATGATGGTGAAGAGCCCGGGGTTGGCCTCCTGGTAGCGGGGGATGCCGTACGTGTCGACCAGCTCCTGGAAGGCGTAGCTGAACTCGGTGCGGCGGATGTAGGTGGGGGGCGTCTTGGTGGTGCGCTCCTTGTCCGACAGCAGGAAGGCCGACACCTGCTGCTTGTTGGACTGGGACAGCAGCAGGTGCCGGATCATGTCCTCCTCTGCAGAGGGGTACCAGCAGTTGGCTCGCAGCGTTATGTCACCCTGACCAACACACACACCACACATACACACACACATGTGCTGTGTCCATCCATTTGTCCGTCTCTTTCTCTCTCTCTCTCTCTCTCTGTGTGTGTGTGTGTGTGTGTGTTGCTGACCTCAAACATATTGAGCGTGGCGTAGATGGATTTCTCCTTCTGGCAGAAGAGGCGCCACTCCTCGATGCGCGAGCTCCTGAGCTCCTCCAGGTCGGCCCCCTCGGGCGGCGGGCCCCCCGGCACCTCCAGTAGGTCGCGGATCTCACCGAGGATGTACTGCTCAAACGCGTCCAACGCCTTGGCCTTGTCCTCGATGGTCGTGGTCAGGTCCTCGATGCGCGAGACGGCGTCGTTGTACGATGCTGGCCAGGGGTACATGGACACGCCGAAGGCGTTGCACACCTTGGTCAGCTTCTCGTACATGGCGCTGCTCTCCGCACCCTGATGGATGGACACACACACAGCCAGACAGACAGGCAGAGAGGTGAACGATTCGGGTGCCTGCAGGTGTGGTTGTTGCCCGCTCCCTCCCTCGCTGCTGCTTACATACCTGGTAGTAGACGACAAAGACGGACTTGGCGACCTCCTTGCCGGTCTTGGCGTCGTAGATCTTGTCATTAATCATCTGGAAGTGGGTGAAGGTGTTGCCACGGGTGACGCGGAACAGCGTCCTCGCAAAGCGCTCCTGGTCGGCCTGGTTGATGACGCCAGCGATGTTGCTGAAGGCCATGGTGTCGTCGACCAGGTGGGGGGCCTCGATGTGCGCCTGCAGCAGCGACTGCGTGGCGTGCTCGGTCTGTCGGCGTGTGGGCATGGTGCCGACGCCGCCCATGACGCCCCCCTCGTGGAGCGATGCGAGTGCGGCCATGGCCACGTATTTCTCCTCTATGGCGTTGTTCTTCTCCGTCAGCAGGTCGCTGTTGTTCTCCTTGAACCGGGAGAACTGCTCGTACAGCCGCTTGAGGCTGTCCTCGACCTGGTCGAGCTGGTAGGTCTCGGTGTCGCTCTCGAGGAAGGCCTCGACGGACCCCTTGGTGACGTTGAACTCGTGCCTGGCGATCTCCTCATGCAGGAAGCGCAGGATGCGCTCCATCTCCTCCAGCCGCTGGATGTACCGCTTGTACTGACGCCGCATCGTCCGCTCGTTCATGTCGACAAACTGCACGTTGGCCTTGCGCCCCAGCAGGTCGATGAAGTGACGCGCACGCTCCGACGGCAGCACCAAAGTGCCGTGCTTCATCGTGTCGCTTCGAAGGATACCCATGGCCGCCAGACGCACCTCACCGATGACGGGGCAGCTAAGGGGGCTGACTCAGGCTCTCAGGCACGAACAAATGCCGCTCGCTGACGACGGCGGCTTCAGTAGAGGGAGAGAGGGGGCGCAGGCGGGAACGTTGCTTGGCCCAGCGACTGTGCGTCAGTGGCGCCCGTCTTCCTTGAGTAGAATAAACATACTGCCCTCCTTCAGTTGCTTCGAAGCCAAGCACGAGCTCAGGGAGGCGAGCTGGTGCGATCCCGGGAAGAGCGGCAGAAGGGATGGGGATGAGAGGAGAGCCTTCCATCCTCTGTTGAAGACGGTTGAGCCATCCATGGGTTAACAAGCCATCACAACTCATCCATCTCGCAGCGGCCCTCAGCGGCTTGTGCAGGCATGGCGAGCGCACCTTCCTCTACACCAGCCAGCCCGACAGAGGCCCTCGGTAGCGTGCTGGGCAGCGTGGAAGACCTGCTGGCAGGACTGGACCTCGACAATGCGGATTCGTTTGATCGCACCTTGGAGGTGCTGGCGGACTATGCGCGGGGGGTTTGTTGCTGCAGCTACTACGCTCTCCCTCGTGCGCAACAAGCTTGCCACACCGCGCATGATGCTTGGGCTACAAAACTTCTGGGCCATCAGCCATTCCTGCGACTGCTGCTCGCTGCCTTTGAGGATGTGAGTCACGCAACACGCCACCATGACGCCGAGGTTGTCCTCGACGCCCTACTGCACAAGTCCTCCTTCCCTAATGACACCTCTCTCCTCATGGCGACCCTCAAGCTCGTTGCAGCCGTCGGCTCTGCTGCCACCCTCTGCAACCGCATTGCTCGTATTGTGACGGGCAACGACACGCTATCCAACAGGACGGCAGCGACATGCTTCCGGATCCTCTGGCAGGCGCTGCAGGTGGTGGCGGATACGAGTGCGTCGGTCCCGGAGCAGACAGGGCATCAGGCTGTGGGGCGGCTGCGCAACGGACTGATCGAGCAGCATCCGAGGGCGGTCAGCAGGGCGATCTCCATCCTTAGGGACGACGACGCGAGTACCTTCATGTACATGATGATCCGACCGCATGATGGCCTCAAGACGCCAACCCCGAGCCCCACAGTGTGGATGCCGCTGTTTGGTGCAGTGGTCAAGTCGGCGATGGAAGAGCAGGAGCTACGCTACTTCTCAACGAATCTCTTAGCGACAGTTCACCAGGACGTCAAACTGGCGGGCGCAGGTCAGTGGAGCCGACCACAAATTCGATGGTTGGGTGGGTAGGAGGACTGACGTACGTGTTCGTGTGGTTCTCCATCTGTCAGGTGCCAGTGAGGTTCGCGACGAGCACCTCCAGGCCATCCGTGATCACATCTTCTGTCATACCGATCACCTGGTGACCGTCTTGACCTCCCGAGATGCCTCGCAAGACCACCGCTTTGCCGCCGCTGTCCTCTGCGGCTATATCTTCCGCTTTGGCCAGCTCCTCTTCGTAAAGTCGAAGGGTTCGGAGGGCAGGCCGCAATACAAATGGACAGATAGATATCTATCTTTTCCTCTGTTCCGTGCTGCGTCTGTGTCGTGCAGGTGTGGAGGGGGCCGCCCGCCAGGTCGCATCCATCGCTGACGGGCCGGTGCAGACTTTCCACGCCAACCCTTCGGCACTGAAGCGTTTGAACAAGGTCATCAGGAAGGGGCCATCGCAGGCGATATTGGTTGACCCGAATACCAAGCAGGACGTTGGCAGAGACAATGCCTCCTGGTGTGCACTCGAAGTGGCGGCGACTTTCTCAGGTGAGTGGGCGGTATGGAAAAAGCTTCCCACTCGTGTGCAGGTTTGCTCTTGTTTCTTGGGATGCAGACATCGGCCATCGCACCGCGGTGTTTGAGTCGGGATGCATCAGCACCATCGTCAACCTGGATGGGCACATCATGGCCATTGACCTGCTGCCCAGCATCGTTGGGTCGCTGGAAGACGCCAACTACGCCAAGGTAGGTGAATCACCACCACGAGTGAGTGCAGCCGATCGATGACTTCATCCATCCTGTGTATCCCAGGTAGCCGTTGACGGTGGTGTTCCGCGCTTCATGTGCCACCTGGTGACCCGCGTCGTGAGACACCACCTCGGCGAGGCGCCAAGATTCTGCGTCGAGAGGTTCTTTGCCTGGTTCAAGACCGCGATGATGAACATGGTCGAGTGGGGAGAGCGCGCCGTGTCGGGAGGGCCAAACACCGTCACACATGACGTCCTTCAGGTGGGTTGGTGTGTGGGTGCTTGATGCCTCCCTCCTTGCTGGCAATCTTGTACACGTGTCCTCCCAGCTCGAGCAGGTCAAGAACATGCGCCAGGCCAGGCCCACGAAAGGCAGAAAGAGCACCCAATACGCAGCCACGCCGCAGACGGTAAGCATGCTACACGCCGCAGCGGCAAAGGCGACATCTGCTTGGGTCACCTGTGTGCATGACCTGATTTGTTCCCCTTCAGTTGCTGGATCTGTTTGACAGCATGGAGGAGCGCGAGAACGCCAGGGCGGATCGGCTGATGGCTGGGCTGGAGGACGGTCGTGCTGGCGGTCGACAAGGGGAGGACGAGACGCAGGCGAAGGGCAAGAGGAAGAACAGAAACAAGAAACATAGGAGGGGCAGGGGCGGCACAGGGACTGCTGGCACTACATCGCAGTAAATGATGAGATAGATAGAAGACTACCCACAGCACATGTCGGTCGGTCCCTGTGTGTCGTCCATTGGCTCTCGCAGGTCTGTTGAGTCGGTGGCTGAGGACGGCGTAGAGCATCATGATGACGGTGGTGGCGACGTAGAGGACGCTGGTGCTGACGGCGATCACATAGCCACACGGCAGGAGAGGTCAGCACACACAACACAACACAGCCAAGCTGTCACCCCTCGCTAATACGTGCTGCATCCTCTCTATGTGCAGGCCCATGTCCGACTCTGCAGACACGACGCGGCCCTCTTCTCGTTCGTCCGGTGCTGAGCCTCTCCGGCCCCCCACCAAACCTCTGCAGGGCGACGGCAGCGACACGGCTGGGCAGGCCGGCAGTGGCCTGGGGGCCGTGTTGCGAGAGGGCCATGGTCTCGCTGCCCATTCGGCTTCGGTCAGTGGCCCGGTGGCCGCATCGGTCGGAGCTGGGCCGGCACTCACCCTGGCAGCCGACAAGGAACAACCACCACAGCAAGATGGAGACGACAGGTCCGCTGCGTGCCCCAGACAGGCATCTGCACCACGGCAGATGTGTCATTTGCGGGTTGGGTGTGCAGTGGGGATGAGGAGGAGCATGAGGCGCAGACCCAGATGGCCATCGCTGCATCGCTGCACGACGCCACCACCGCTGCCATGGTGCGCCCGCCATCCATGCCGCCCTCTTCATCGATGACGTCGGGCGGCTACGCCAGTGGCGCACCCGCAGCAGCAGCAGCGGCGTCGCTCGGGCCTCTGAGGGATGCGGTGTGCAGGGCTATAGAGGAGCAGCAGAGGTCAGCAAAGGATCGAGGGATGGATTGGCGGACGGTAAGCTGCGTCATGTGTGTGTCCATGTCACCCATTTGCAGCATGGAGCGTGCTTATGGCGAGGCGCTCGACCGGCACTCGACCATCATGGAACGGACCAACGAGCTCAACGCGGCCATAGGGGCACTCACAGAAGCCACGCAAGAGCAGCCAGACACGTACAAAGATGGAAATGAAGCGCTCTGAATCATCTTTACTGATTGCTGTTGTGCATCAGGTTGACTCGCGATGCGTTGAAAGCCCTGACGACGGCAGCGGAGGTCTGTGAGTTCGGCGAGAGGGTCACGCGCGAAGGCGAGCGGCTCGACCAGCTCTACTGTTGTGCGTGCGAGATCTCCCGCAGCAGCAGCAGCGACACACGTGCCGGCCACGGCAACGGGTCCCTCTTTGGCCGTCTGCCGTCCCACAACGATCGCATTCAAAGGTGAGTAACGACGCCACACACACACACACACACACACAGAAGTGATTGATCGGCACCCACTCAGGTCCTCGCGTCATGACGAGATAGCTGGCGAGGTCGATTCGGTGTCATCGGAGGGGCAGCTGCGCGAAATACTGCAGAGCACTAAGGCCAAGCTGCGACAGTGAGCACACACACGTACTAACGAGCAATTGAGTGTGTTCATACTGCCCCTTGGCTCTCCTGTAGGCTGGAGGCGGACATCTCGACGGTGACGGAGGCGACTGCGGCAGTCGAGGCGAAGACGCAAACACTCCAACAGCAACATGACCGCCTGCTACAGAGAGCACTCACAGGGTGGGTAGACAGACACGCACACAAACTTCGCCGCCAAGGCCTCCTTGTTGCGTGTGTGCAGCCTCACGGAGCACCGGCTGTCATCCCTCCGCTCCCCTGAAGATGTGGAGGCCTTCAAGCGCGACATCACCAAGGCCAGGGAGGCACTGCGGGCACTGGCGAGAGAGGCCAGCAAGATGGAGGGTCGGCTGGAGGACAGGGAAGCAGCGGCCGCCTCTGCTGCTGCGGCACCGCCGCCCCCTCCCCGTCCCATCTGCGGGATCTGCAACGACAGCCCGCCCACAGTGCTGTTCTATCCCTGTGGCCACCTGTGCCTGTGTGCCGATTGCTGGCAGCAGTGGAAGGGCAGACACGAGAGGGCCAAGGCCGAGAAGGAGCGGCTGGAGGGGGCGGGCCAGCCGGTGCCTGAGGAGGTGCGTCGGTATGCGGTGATGAGATGCCCTTCCTGCCGCAGTGAGCCCGAGAAGACCATCGTAGCCCACGTGCAGACGGACAATTGAGGAGATCAGACGGTGTGCAGATGATGTACAGGTGGTGGATGGTGGATGGGATGGTGGGGGATGCCAGCTGTCGACCGACTCACCATCGTCAGCCAGCCAGCCAGCGAGTGTAGCTTTCATTACATTTCATGTTATGTTCATACGAGACACATCTCACGTAAATGTCGTTGGATAGCCTCACGACATGGTCTGTTGGCACGTCACGCTTGATTGCAGTACATGACGATGTAGTGTCACTCTCACCCCAGCAGTCCCCGCCCCGCCCTCCGTTGGTCACTCAAAGTGCTACACTACACACACGTGTCTGCACTCGCATTCAGGAATTGGCTCCTCTCTGCAGTAGAAACATACTCAACCGAAGGCCTCTGGGTGCTCCGCGGCCCTCCTAACGACCTCCCTCAGCTCAGCAGCCTCAGCAGCCATCTCCTCACGTGTCCTCGTCCTGCATAACACCCACATCAACACCAATATCACGGACAGGGAATAACCAATCCTCTCCCCCTCCCACCGTCTCGTTTGCTGCTCTGGTTGGGGGTCGGGCGCCACACCATGGTGGTGGTGCTGCTGGCTCATCTGCGTCGACGACTGAGACGAGGGCGACTGGGCCTCACGGGCCGCCTGGCCGATGTTGGCGTTATCCAGTGCGTCGTAGATCTCATCGTTCTTGCTGAAGTCGCCCCTGTGCCTTGGGATGATGTGGACGTGACAGTGCGCCACTGTCATGCCGGCTGCCTCGCCGTCTTGGATGGCCATCGTCATGGCCTCCGCACCGTGGTGCCGCTCCATCAACATGGCCACCTTCTGCACACTCTGCCACAGGTCAGCCACTTCGTCAGCATCCAAATCCCGAAACCTCTGACGCCACACGACAAGCAAATCGACACGCGAGCAATGGAGAGGGGCGGCGAGCATTATGGGATGGGCCAATCGCATCGCATCGCACCTTCTTGACGGCTCTTGGTGTGACGAGCACGTGGCCGCTGAGGATGGGTTTGAGGTTGACAAAAGCTATGCTTCGAGGGCTCCAGAAGAAGACATTCTCCTTTGCAATGCGGAAGTCGCCGAAGGGGTAGGAATCGGCCATCTCCGACGTGCCGAGATGCTCTCTGAACGAATGCCTGCGCACAGACAGTCAGACACACAGACAGACAGACATGCAGCCACGGTGGAATGAAGGTGCCCACCTTGCCATGGTTCTTGTGAAGAGCCGGGACTGCCGCTGAGCGATGGGTGAGGCCCTCAACGCGACAAAGAGAGGCATAGGGGACACCGCACTGCCGAAGGCCGGAAGCATTTCATTACTTTATAGTCGAGGAATAAACAAACTCGGCAGGCACCCCTCGACACTGATTAACAGAAGCAAAAGGCTGTAGCAAGCCCTGGAGAACCGTAGAAGAGCGCGGGAGATGAGAGAGATCGCTCTCACAGCTCGCACCTCTCCTCGAAGGACGGCTGAAGGTTTGAGGAGTGTGGAGCACTCGCAAACAGCAGCCACATCAGCTCGTGAAGCAGATCTACCACCAAGTCGTCTCAACTCTCAGCACTTTCACAGCTCATCAGCTCATCCGCTCATCAGTTCGTCCATTCGTCCCAGCTCTGCCTCCGCTCCAGTCCATATCAGCAGCCCGCAGTCGATAGATCACCAGATCATCATGCCCGTGCAGTCGCTCCTCGACGCCTTCGAGAGGGCCAAGCAGGCCGGCCAGACGGCATTCGTCGCATACCTCACAGGTACGGTAGCACAGCAGCACAGCAGCACAGCAGCACAGACACACAGCACCCACACACACGAAGGTGGGCTCTGTGTGATGTGTGATGTGTGTGTGGTGTATGCAGCTGGGTTTGACAGCAAGGCTGTGACGGTGGATGCCATGCTGGCGCTGCAGCGGGGCGGCGCCGACGTCATCGAACTCGGCATCCCATTCTCGGACCCCCTGGCGGGTAGGCGAAGGACCGTGGAAACACACGGATAGACCCTGGCCCATGACTTACTTCCTCTGTGTGTGTCGGTCTGTGTCGGTCTAGATGGTCCGACGATTCAGCGTGCAAGCACTGTTGCGTTGCAGCGGGGCAACGACACCAACATCGACGACTGCTTCGATATGGTCACCAAGGCACGCGCCAAGGGACTCACCACACCGGTAGGAATGGCATTTATTGTATTGTATTGTATTGCCAATCACTCTGCCCTGCATCTGCGTCCATCCGTCCATCCATCCATCCATCCGTCTGCCTGTCTGCACTGGCTGCTTCTCCGTCCGTCCGTCCGTGCTGTCAGGTTGTGTTGATGACATATTACAACCCCCTGCTGGCCTACGGGCTGCAGTCGGTGTGCGAGCGCTCCGCTCAGGTGGGCGTCGACGGCTTCATCGTTGTGGACCTGCCGCCTGAGGACGCCGTGGCCTTCTTGGGACACTGCAAGGCGTCCGACCTCTCATTCATACCACTGATCGCACCCACCAGCACACAGGCCCGTGTGCAGCAGGTACACACGACACAACACAAACACAAAAAGACAAGACACACACGCACACACAGATCGTCACATGTGATATGTCAGTTGGCGGCAGCGGCGTCATCGTTCATCTATTGTGTGTCGCTGACGGGTGTGACGGGCACCCGCGACGCCGACACGTGGAACAGGATCACCGCCGATCTCAAGGACACTCTCAGCATCATCAGGCAATTCACCAAACTGCCCGTCGCTGTCGGATTCGGAATATCCAAGTGAGACAGACAGACAGACAGACAGACAGACAGCAACACATCCAGCAAGACAGCAGCCGACACGTTTGTTTACCCTTCTCAATATGTCTTCAGGGGCGAGCATGTGGAGCGGCTGGCCTCTCTGGGCACTGATGGCTTCGTCGTCGGCTCAGCCCTCGTCAACGCCATAGAGGGCGTGGCCGCCAAGGGGAGCTCTGGCGTCGCCGAGCGGTGCGCAGCCATCGAGGCCGTGTGCACCGATCTCAAGGCACACGCGGCGCGAACCGCAGCCCTCGCCAACGGTCAGCCACCGATGGCAGCCAACGGCGTCGCCCCCCAGTCGCCCACCGACCCGTCCAAGTGGTGTTTTGGCGAGTTCGGTGGCCGTTATATCCCCGAGACGCTGATGCAGGCGCACGAGCAGCTGGAGGCGGCCTTCAAGGAAGCCATGGCCAGCCCGGAGTTCCTGGCGGAGGTGGCGCGATACAGGAGGGAGTTCATCGGAGGGCCAACGCCACTCTACTTTGCCCAGCGGCTGACGGACCATGTGGGCGGGGCGCAGATCTGGTTCAAGAGAGAGGAGCTCGCACACACCGGGGCACACAAGGTGAGAGCCTGGAGGAGGGGAAAGGGCTGGCCAGGACTTGGCGTGGATGACTGACTTCTTGTGGACTGTTGTCTTGTTCCCCTCCCCCCTCTGCTGTGCTGTGTGATCAGATCAACAATGCGGTGGGTCAGGCGCTGCTGGCGATACGTCTGGGCAAGAAGCGCATCATCGCCGAGACGGGTGCCGGTCAGCATGGCGTCGCCACAGCCACCGTATGCGCGCACTTCGGGTGAGCCTCAGACGCGGACACGCACACCACGGCCATACCATACACCTCACCACTGCATCCATTAATCTGTTGCCGTTGGTTGTTGTCTTGTGTGGTGTGCAGGTTGGAGTGTATCGTGTACATGGGTGCGGTTGACGTGGAGCGCCAGAAGCTCAATGTGTTCCGCATGAAGATGCTCGGCGCACAGGTCGTCCCCGTCACATGCGGCTCACAGACGCTCAAGGACGCCGTCAACGAGGCACTCCGAGACGTAAGGAATCCCAACACAGACACAGACACACGCATGTCGGATGTACGTCTGTGTGTGTGGGTGTGTCATGACAGTGGGTGACCAACATCCGCACCACCCACTACATCATCGGCTCGGCCATCGGCCCCCACCCATTCCCGGACATCGTCAGGGAATTCCAAGCCGTCATCGGTACGTACGCAAACACACCAAGCACACACAAGGCCACTCCCTGCCAGGCCATCCATTCACTCACGCATCGCCCCTTTGCCTTCGTCCATCTCAGGTCGTGAGGCCCGTGCCCAGATGCTGAGGGAGGGTCCCTTCGCCAATGGGTGCGGCCCCGGGCGTCTCCCCGACACCATAGTGGCGTGTGTGGGCGGCGGGTCCAACGCCATCGGCATGTTCGCCCCCTTCCTGGACGACAAGAGCGTCAAGCTCATCGGTGTGGAGGCCGGCGGCGAAACGGGACCCGTTGGCGACAACCCCAAACACTCTGCCACGCTATCGGGAGGTGCGTCGTCAAGGCGGACAGACACACGTGCACATTCTTTGCACACGTGTATGCGCGTGTGTGTGTGTGTGTGTGTGTGTGGCGGCTCAGGCAAGCCGGGTGTGCTTCACGGCAACAGGACCTATTTGCTGCAGGACGTCCACGGGCAGATCATCGAGACCCACTCGATCTCCGCCGGCCTGGACTACCCTGCCGTCGGCCCGCAGCACGCAGCCCTCAAGGACAGCGGGCGGGCCGAGTACGTGTGGGTGACCGACAAGGAGGCACTCAACGCCATACAGACCTGCTCCAGGACTGAAGGCATCATTCCGGTAGGCAGCGTAGCGTAGCAGTCAGTGGATGGAATGGATGGTCGGATGACAAACGGTCTGTCTATGTGTGTCGTCTTGACCGTTCGTCAGGCGCTGGAGCCGGCTCATGCCATCGCTTACGTGATCAAGATGGCCAAGGACCTGCCCAAGGACCACATCGTGCTGGTGAGGGAGACTAACGAAGAACGCTCTCCACATATCAGCAACGAATCTCGTTCTCTCTCTCGCGCTCTCTGTATGTGTGTGTTGCAGCTCAACTTGTGCGGCCGTGGCGACAAGGATATGGTCACTGTGGCCAAGGCGCTGGGGTATGATGTCTGATGAGGTGCATCATCTCTGTGTGAGAGGCCCTAGTGCACACGTGTGTCGCCTTTTTGAAAGCTCCCCTCCTCGCGAGGAGACGCGGGCAAATTTCCAAGGGACTTGATGAGCTGATGTGGCGTGTCTGTACAGGCCTGCCTGGTACTGGCGCTCCCGACGTGTCTGTGTGTGTTTGTCCCAAGTGACGTGGCATGCGTGCATCGACGCGTGTGTGTGTGTATGATCGGACGGACGGACACCATGGTCTCGTTTTCAATTCTCGTTTTGGCTGGTCGATGGGAGTCCATTTCCCTTTCCTCTCACTCACTGCATTGACAGACCAGCCATGCACACGATCTGCAATGGCTACACACTTGTCCAGACCACAGAAGAACGCCGAAATCTCAGTTACTTCTCTTCTCACATACGTGTCTCTCTGTCTGCCCTCCGTAAGTCAGTCAGTCAGTCATCGGGTGTTTCTGAAGGGATTGAACGTCTTCCCCTTGTGGACAGCTGGGTCCTTGTAGGCGTCCTTGTACACCGTGCGGAAGTAGGACTTGATGGTGTCGACTGTCTTGCGCTCTTCGTTGCGGTCGATCTCCGCCTGCGTCTCGCGTTTTTTCTGGCGGTCCCACTCGCCCAGGACACTCACCAGGTAGTGGATGCTCAAGTGCTGACACATCAGGCAGACAGACAGAGGACAGACAGGCTGGCTGACAGAGACATGGCAATGATGGCGAGGAGGAGAGGCGCTTGCCTGGAACTCCTCCCCCGGGTTGAAGTACGGGGGGCCGAATTTGTCGAGGCCCGAGCAGCTGTAGTCTGTCAGCTTGGAGACAAAGTCGACAAACTCCTGGCGAGACGAGAACAGCTGCACAAAGAGAGACAGCAGCGACACAGCCCCTAATTCCTCCTCCCCCACCCACTTCATTGAATGCATGTCCCTACCTGTAGGGCCCTGCTCGTGTCGTCGATCTCGTGGTTCTGCTTGGTGTCCCACTCGCCCATCCTCACCTGGGCGATATAGTACCTCCCGTCATGCTCGTCATAACACAGGCAGTAGGCCTTCGGGTGCGTCGTCCTGGTCGACCCAAGCACACAGATCCTGCCCTCGGCGAGTCCGTCGGCGATTTGTGAGGCGAGCAGCTTGCCGAAGGGGACTTTGAGGAAGGTGTGCTGGCCGATGGTGATGGTCTGAATGTGCTTGTACCCACCGGCCACCTGAAACAAGTATGACAGACAAAGAACGGAGGCCCCATGTGTTCGTCCGCCAGCCTACCGGTGAGCTGAATGCCGTGGGGGAAAGCTGGAGGCGTTGCGTCACGAGCGACATTTCCTTTTGGTTATGTACAGGGTTAGGGCTCAAACCCCCTAGGGTTCCGCGTTATCACCACCGGAGAGGGAGAGGCTTGTGACGGACAGAGACGAGGAGGCCGTGATGGACACCGACCAGCAGCAGCAGCAGCAGCAGCAGGCCACGGCATCGCACACCACACACAGCATAGATCTGGAGGCCTTCGCACAGCAATTCAGCCAAGTCGTAAGATGCAGCAAACGAAGCACTGGCAGACACACACATCCTCATTGTCTGCTCTCTCTGTGTCTGTGTGGTGTCCACTCAGCCTGTTGTCGTTGCCTACGTCTTTTCGTTCGTGTCGCTTCATTTGGTGGCGGCGCTGCCCCAGCGGCTGTGGCGCCACGTCGGCTGCCAGATCACCCAGCTGGTGATGGACACCCACGACACGGCCGAGTGGCGCTTCTGGTGCGGCCTGTCATTCGCTGACGCCTTCGAGTGGGGCCGACGGCTCACACGGCTCAACTCCATCGTCGTCAAGTGCCCGAGGAGCCTCCGCATCCCAAGTGAAACTGCTGGCCTGTTCTACTACGATAACTACGACACTGTGCTGTCGTCCGTGAAAAAGGAGATCGTCACGGCATTAGTGGAGGGCCACATCGACGGGCTGAGAGCTGCAGCGGCCACAGCAGCGGGGCGGCAGGCGCCAACCACGTTGGAGTCCATCGAAATAATCAAGGGCGAATCGACTATAACCATCGACGAGGCCGAGGGCCGTGGTATCCGAGCTGCGACAGAGCCGTCAGCCCACCGCCTCCCGCCTCCCCTCGACCCGCCCCCCACCCTCACATCGCTCACATCCATCACCAAATATGGGTATTTCCATGGTCCCGGCCGCAGGCGGCACTGGCAGCTGCCGTCGCTCGAGAGGGTCCAGGTGGAGGGGAGGGTGTGTAACGATGAGGTGTTGGGGGAGCTGGTGGCCACGTCACGGCGCCTCAAGGAGCTGCACGTGGAATGCACTCCTGACACCATGGCTGGGTCGCTGAGGTGCATCCCGGTTCCGACGGCCGGCCAGCCGGGCCCTCTGTCACAGCTCGAGGACATCGGCACCCTCTGCGTGAGCGCTGAACGTCCTCGAGGGGGTGCCGAGGGTCTTGAGAGCCTCCAGGTAAGCAGTGAAGCACACAAGATTCACAAGGCCAGAGAGTGGGCGAGGGCTTCTTTGTGATGTGCGCGTGTCTGTGTGCAGAGGGTTCTCGTCGACCGTGGCTGCAGCTCCATAAAAAAACTCGGCGTCGAGCTGGACTGCTCCATCGACAGCTGCATCTTCGCGACCCTCTCGGCATCGAGGCCCTCAGGTGTGCCGTCTGTGTGAGCCCCGACATCCCCGTCGACATCAAGACCGACAGGGCCTTCGACCTGTCGCTCCTCTGCGACACTCCCACGCGCCCGGAGACCTCCCCCTTCGTGCAGAAGCACATACAGCAGATGGCAGCCAAAGCCCTCAGGGCCGACTTCTTCGTCGCACCCCAGCACTTCGCCAACGCACTCGACACGCCCAGCCCCGCTGCCATCGCACTCGCACAGTCCCTGACATTCCCCAGTGCGACGACCGTGGAGGTCTGCGAAGACAATTGGGAGCCCGAGGATGACGCCGAGCAGCCTGATGCGATTGTGATTGACAGCATGCCTCACAACGCATTCCCCACCGCATCGCGTCTGTCGATTTATTCCAGCAAGGTGCGTGCGAGTGGCCGCCGTCTGCTGACCAAGATGCCGGCGGTCAAACGCATTGACTTCCGGGAGTCGACAGAGGAGCAAGCTGTGGGGGTGCTGCAGGCGGTGGGCGGGGAGAGGGAGTTGGAGTGTTTTGAGGCCTGGTGGGTGACGGGTGTGGGTGAGGGGGGGCTGACGTGGGGGGACATGGCGGAGCAGCTGCCGACCATCGAACGGCTGGATGTTCGTGTAGAAGGTGAGCTGCAACAATCGCCTCCATTCAGATGGCAGCCCATTGCGTCCTGTATGTGCCCGTCTGTCTGGCTGTGTCACTGCAGTGCCTGACGATTTGGGCGATGGCGATGCCGCCGGTGAGTTCGGCATTGCCTGTGTCAAGTAGCTGCTCAAGATCCGCGGCGTCAAGGAGCTTAAGGTTCAGCTGGAGCCCAAGGATTCCTTCAGGCGGCTGGTGGAGGAGCGGACACATGGCGACACCATCGAGGGGCTGGAGGGGCGGTATGACATCGAGTGGGGCTGGAAATACTCTCGACAGCAACTTATTCTCAAGCGGCTTGACACCTGACGAAAGACGACAGGTGCGGTTTGGCTGTCTTGTATGCGCGCGCTTCTCCACTGCGGGTGGTGTCTATTGGGCTGCATTGTTGTTTGCCCGCCAGGTCACCCGGCCCATGCCGGCTGTAGAATGGTGCAGAGGGATGGAGGGAGGGATGTTGTGGTGCCATGGACTTGTACAGATCCATGTGAGAACCGAACGTTGAAAAAGCATCGAAATGTCAGTATACAATGGTCGCATCCGCCCTGCGTCGGCCCCGCCCCTCACACACAGCTACGTGCCATTCACTCATCGTATCATGGGCACCCCATGTACCGAACTGAACGCATCCCCCTACACGTGTCATCTCCCATGGCATTCCATCGACATGGCACAAAAAGTGACTGTCTCTCTCAGTTAACTATTGACACCATCTTCACCCATCCAGCTGCACCTCCACATCGTCCCTCGGCACCTCGCCCGCCTCCTCCTCGGCACACTCCTGGAAGTCGTCCTTCTCGCTCTTGGTGCCTGGCGAAAGGTCGCTGATCAGCGCACTCGCCTTTTCCCTCTGCGGCGACAGGAAACTTGGGTCTTGTGACAGAATGGAAGATGGGTTGGGCGGGGGTGGCGGGGGCGGAGGGGGTGGGGGCGGCAAAGGGGAGCTCCTGCTGCTGTCCGTCGACGAAATGAAGGCGGCTCCCTCGGGCGGCGTGATGAAGGCAGCGGGCATCGCCTCAAATGCGCCTTCAGATGGGTCGCCTCCCAGCACCAGTGGGGTGGTCTGCAGCACGTGGCTCTGACCCCTCGCCAGCTCCTTGCCCTTCTCCAGGACGGGCTGGGCCATCTTCAGCACCTGGTGGAAGAAACTGCCATCCTTCTTGGAGCGGTATGACGGCGGCATGCTGGACCTCTGGGGAGGCGACAGGCTGTCCTCCGTCTCTCGAATGATGTCCGTCACGGCCGTCTCTGTCTCTTGGGGTGGTGGGGGTGGCGGGGGAGGGGGTGGGGCCGAGGCCGGGGCGGCCTGCTCGGTGCTGCGATACTCGTCAAGCTGGGCGAGGGCGTTGGCAAGCTGCTCGCGAGATGTGGCGAGCGACTGGCGAAGTGTCTTGACCTCTCGCACCAGCAGCTAAAGTAACACCAAGGTCACACACATGATTACGTGGATGAAGGGTCCTGTTGGTGTGCGAGAGCCAGCGCTACCTTTTTCTGCGCGTTGAGGTCTTCGATGGCCTTGTTCAGCTCCTCCTCCTCAGCTGCATGGCGGGCAGCCGTATCCTGACCAGACAAGGATTGCGAAGAAATGGATGAACTGTGTGTGATCAGATCGGGTCATATCATTACCTTGAGCTCAGCCGTCAGCAAGTTGTGTTCGGCCCTCAGTCGGAAAGCCTCCTTATCGAGAGCACTCTTCTCCTCCTGCACACAGACAGACGGACCCATCGCACTTGATGAGTTAGTCGCCCCACAGTGGCTGGAGGTCGCGTACGGTGAGCGTTGCGATCTGCACGTCCTGTGTGTCCATCCGAGCCTCTATCTCACTCTCGCGACGCTGGAGAGCCTGATGATGACACACACCGACACAGATAGAGCCAAGTTGGCACTGATGGGAGTGCTCTCGGAGCTCATTCTACTGTTCCTGACCTCCTGCAGCTCATGAAGTGTCTTCTCCAGGTCGTCTCGCTCCATGGCTGTCGTCAGCAGCGCCGCCTCGCACTCCTGCAGCTTCTGGACGAGAAACGACTTCACCTGATGATTGTCCACAACACGATGAATCACCATGCATCGCCCAGCGTCCTTCTGTGGTGTCCATCCCTGCCCCTTTTACATACCTTCAGCAGGTTTTGCAGCTGTGCGTCTGCATCCTCTTTGGAGCTCTGCAGCTGCGTCAGCTCCTGCAGCACCTCCTCAGACATCCTGCCAGCGACCACAGAGGCACTGGCCTTGCTGCCCTCACTGCCGCCCCTGGCCCTCCTCAGCGACTTGGGCAGCAGCCGTATCTTGACCTTGGAGGACTTCTTGGCCTGCTGCTGGGACGGCTCGCCGCCCTCCTTGCCATTGTCGCCTCGCAGATCAACGGTTTCCCACTCGCGAACGTACCCGGGTGAGTTGTCCTCTGAGAGAGACGTGTAGAAGCTGCCGATGCCGCGCGCGCCGCCCTCTCTGGGTGGGTAGAAGGGACTGTCGCCAGCAGATGCAGACGCTGCGGCAGGTGGGAGTGGGGGCGATGGCGGGGGTGGCTGGGGTGGAGCTGGGTGGAGGTGGTCATGGCCAGAATGAGCCGACGAGGATGACGACGAAGGTATGTGTTCCGACGGCCGTGCCGGGTGAGCAGCTGAACACACGCAGCAGAGAAGACGGACGATTCATGATGCGATAGCGGACGGACACATCACATTCGGCGCATCCCATCCAGGCGGGCACTCGTGCGCTCCCACCTGCAGCTGTCGTCGCTGCCCAAACAGAACGTGAGGAAGATGAACCTGCGGGCAGACAGACAGACAGACAGTGAGAAAGAAGGTCGCTCTCCTCTCTGCCGCTGTGGTTGTGTTGTTGAGCAGTGCCTCGCCTGTTCGCGAGTCGGCTGCAGAGGACATCAAGATGTGTCGATACCCGTCACCTCAGACAGCAACAAAGGCGCAGATCTACAAGTACACGAGATGCTCAATGTCCTTGTTGCAGCTGCTCGAAAAAAGCCTTTCTTTAGGACACTACGTGAAACCGCTCTCTCTTTCTTTTTGAGCTCGCACTTCCCTCGAGCGCCAAAAACCCATGACAGCCTCTTCATCCTCATCACGTCTCCTGCAGTCGGCCGGTCGCCATGTGGACAGCATCTTGCAAGCCACCGAGGCAACGCTCTCCTTGGCCTCCCAGCATGACGCCAGCCAGGCAGCGGAGCTCGACAGGGCCATGGAGGGCTTCTTCGCCGCAGCCAACGGCCTCTCGAAGCTGCTGCACCAGCAGATCGACGCCATCGGCACCCCTCGCCACATACACCGCAACAACTACTGCGACCGGCTGACGGTTGAAACGCAGCGGACACGGCAGAGCAGAGGCGACAACGGCGTGGATGGCAATGAGAATGGCGATCAGGATGGTGGCATGCCGGGTCGGGGCTCGAAGAGGAAGGCGATTGGTGATGTGCAGGACGAGCCGCAGGTCAAGAAGGAGCGCATCGGCCGATAGGTTGATGGGCACATGAGAGGGGCAGGGACGAGCCTGTGTGGCAGGGGCACAGCAATTGAGCGAGGGCATTAGTACGGTGTGTGGAATAGCAAGAGATGAGTTGAGCTTTTTCTGTGTAGTAAGTCGGATTTGCTGGATGGATGTGTATGGCGACATGCGATTCGGTGTGTATCAGCCACGTGATGTGTGTGTCCGGCAGGCCAGTGACGTGCCGACAGACTATGAGGGACCGTGTGCAGTACGTGTGTGAGGCTATCCAACGACATTCACGTGAAATGTGTCTGTATGAGCATGACATGCAATGGAATGTAGTGAAATGAAAGCTACACTCGCAGGCTGGCCATAGTGAGTCGGTCAACAGCTGGCATCCCCTACCATCCCATCCACCACCTGTACAACACCGCCCGCCCTTCCCTCTGCTTGTCTGATCTACTCAATTGTCCGTCTGCACGTGCACTACGATCGTCTTCTCGGGCTCACTGCGGCAAGAAGGGCATCTCATCACCGCATACCGACGCACCTCCTCAGGCACCGGCTGGCCCGCCCCCTCCAGCCGCTCCTTCTCGGCCTTGGCCCTCTCGTGTCTGCCCTTCCACTGCTGCCAGCAGTCGGCACACAGGCACAGGTGGCCACAGGGATAGAACAGCACTGTGGGCGGGCTGTCGTTGCAGATGCCGCAGATGGGCCGGGGAGGGGGAGGCGGTGCCGCAGCAGCAGAGGCGGCCGCTGCTTCCCTGTCCTCCAGCCGACCCTCCATCTTGCTGGCCTCTCTCGCCAGTGCCCGCAGTGCCGCCCTGGCCTTGGTGATGTCGCGCTTGAAGGCCTCCACATCTTCAGGGGAGCGGAGGGATGACAGCCGGTGCTCCGTCAGGCTGCACACACGAAACAAGGAGGGGTGTTGGCGGCGAAGTTTGTGTGCGTGTCTGTCTACCCACCCTGTGAGTGCTCGCTGAAGCAGGTTGTCATGTTGCTCTTGGAGTGTTTGTGTCTTCGCCTCGGCGGCCGCAGTCGCCTCCGTCACCGTCGAGATGTCCGCCTCCAGCCTACAGGAGAGCCAAGGGGCAGCATGAACACACTCCCTCGCTCGTTTCTCCGTGAGTGTGCTCACTGTCGCAGCTTGGCCTCAGTGCTCTGCCGCATCTCGCGCAGCTGCCCCTCCGATGACACCGAATCGACCTCGTCAGCTATCTTGTCATGACGCGAGGACCTGAGTGGGTGCCGATCAATCACTTCTCTGTGTGTGTGTGTGGTGTCGTTAGTCACCTTTGGATGCGATCGTTGTTGCGCGCTACATCAAATGCTGCAGATGGGGACGGCAGGCGGCCAAACAGGGACTCGCTGCCGTTGTCGGCACGTGTGTCGCTGCTGCTGGGGCGGGAGGAATCGCATGCACGACAGTAGAGCTGGTCGAGCCGCTCGCCTTCGCGCGTGACCCTCTCGCCGAACTCACAGACCTCCGCTGCCGTCGTCGGGGCCATCAACGCATCGCGAGTCAACCTGAAGCACAACAGGAATCAGTAGAGATGATTCAGAGCTTTTTATCCCATCTTTGTACGTGTCTGGCTGCTCTTGCGTGGCTTCTGCGAGTGCCCCTATGGCAGCGGTGAGCTCGTTGGTCCGCTCCATGATGGTCGAGTGCCGCTCGAGCGCCTCGCCATAAGCACGCTCCATGCTGCAGATGGGTGACATGGACACACACATGACGCAGCCAAGCGTCCGCCCATCCCTCCGTCGATTCTTTGCTGACCTCTGCTGCTCCTCTATAGCCCTGCACACTGCATCTTTCAGAGGCCCGAGTGATGCCGCTGCTGCTGCTGCTGCGGGTGCGCCACTGGCGGAGCCGCCAGACGTCAGCGACGAAGAGGGCGGCATGGATGGCGGGCGCACCATGGCAGCGGTGGTGGCGTCGTGCAGCGATGCAGCGATGGCCATCTGCGTCTGCGCCTCATGCTCCTCCTCATCCCCACTGCACACCCAACACACAAGTGACACATCTGCCGCGGTGCAGATGCCTGTCTGGGGCAGGCAGCGGACCTGTCGTCTCCATCTTGCTGTGGTGGATGTTCCTTGTCGGCCGCCAGGGTGAGTGCCGCCCCAGCTCCGACCGATGCGGCCACCGCGCCGCTGACCGAAGCCGAATGACCAGCGAGACCATGGCCCTCTCGCAACACGGTCCCCAGGCCACTGCCGACCTGCCCAGCCGTGCCGCTGCCGACGCTCTGCAGAGGCTTGGCGGTGGGGGGCCGGAGAGGCTCAGCACCGGACGAACGAGAAGAAGGCCGCGTCGTGTCCGCAGACTCGGACATGGGCCTGCACATAGAGAGGATGCAGCACGTATTGGCGAGGGGTGACAGCTTGGCTGTGTTGTGTTGTGTGTGCTGACCTCTCCTGCTGTGTGTCTATGTCATCGCCGTCAGCACGAGCGTCCTCTACGTCGCTATCACCGTCATGCTCTACGCCCTCCTCAGCCACCGACTCAACAGACCTGCGAGAGCCGAAATGGATGACACAGCCCACCGTAATGTGGCCCCTTCCCCCTCCCTCTCTCCTTCCATCACTTACTGCGATTCGCCCCTGCCCTTGTTGAGCTTCTTCTTTCGATTCTTCCTCCTTCTGCCGCGGGGCTGAGGGTCCCTCTCCCCTGGGCCAGCACCAGCAGCAGATCTGGCCCAGAGAGACCCACACAGAGTCCATGGCACGTACACACAGCTGGCAGCCGTGCTGCGTTCCCGCCCGCCCACACACTCACCCTGCCTGGGGTCCGGCGGCAGCCACTCTGTCAGAGGCATCACGACCATCAACACACCTGACAAATACAAGCAAACGGTACACACCAATCAGTGGCGGGGGCTTGCCGTGTCGTTGCCCACTTACACATCATAGGAGCGCGCAGACTCAGCCACACTCGGTGGCCCTTTGCCCTTTCTAGCCTTCCCCCCGCCTCTGCCCTTGCCCGCCGTCTTGTCCTTCTCCGCCCTCTCGTCGGTCGCCATGAGGTCAGCTAACACGACTGCAGCACGCTCGTTCTCCTTCTCTTCGATCTGGTCGAAGAACGCCAGGACGCCGGCGAGAGGTGTCGCCCCACGAGCAGTCTTGTCGCTCCATGTCATAACGTAGGGAGCAGCGTCCTCCCCTGCTGCGCCGTCGGCCTTCTGATCTGACGGGGGGGAGGAGGAGGATGACGGCGGGCAAGAGGTGGGGTCTGGCGGGCTGCATGGCCTGCATGCCATCCATGCTTGATATCCTCACACACGTGTGGCCTTGTCGCTTCGTTGGCCTACTGGGATGTCTTCGCCTTTGAGTGCCCCTTGATCCTGCCCTTCTTGGCCTTGGGGCGCCTGCTGGTGTCTTGGACGTCGAGGCCACCGGTGCCGCAGTGAAGCTCACGCAACTTCTGGACGGACGCATTCTGGAAACAAGCAAAAGAAACCGTCACAGCTTGCCAAGCTGAGGACGCATGACCTAGGTTGCTCATCCATCAGTCAGTGACCTGGAGGATCTTTTGCGAGACCTTGTTGTACGGCGCATTGGGACGCACGCGGGACTCGCCATAGCTGGATGGAAACATCGAGATAAGGTACACACATGCAACAAACACATCACATGTGACCGTTATGTGTGTGGGCATCTCATATCGGGTCTGGATGCTTACACGACCATCCTGCCCAGGATTTGCCAACACCCTCCGACCAAACCTATTGGCGCCGGCGAATCGCTGGTCGTGGCATGTGCTGGCGTCTTCTCTGCGTGGCGCCTGAGCAGCAAATCGCACACGACCTCTACCGCACCGATGTCGATCATCATCTGCACACATCGATACAAACAAACACACACACACACACACACACAATATCCCACACGTGTGTCGGAGAGTATCACGAGACCTCCCTCCGTTGGCGGACCCGCCCACCTTGGAGTTTGCGAGTGTGAACACATCCATGACGCCGAGCACACGTGGGGTGTAGTTAAAGAACCCCCTGCTGTGCTGGCAGTGCTGTGTGAGTGCCATGATGACATCGGGGAAGCCCGCCTGAATCGCTGCAGCAGTGTGACCAGCGCCTGCACGCACACGCACAACAGTGGCACGTATGCCGGATAAGAGAGACTGTCTCTGCTCACAGATGAGTGCCCGTGGGATACAGACGGCGAGGCCAGAAAGGGCTCGACACTCATCCACAGCGCGCCGACTGTCAGATCGGTCTCCCGAGACCGTCTGCACAAGTGGCTCTGGCTCCTTGAGACCTCTCATGAGGTGGTCTGCGACGATCCTGAGCACTCGAGGGGCCTCCAGCAGTCGCTCACACAACCGGTAGAGCACGGTCAGATCAGCATCATCATCTACACGCGCAGACAGACAGACAGACAGACCCAGGCACCATATCATTGAAACGTGTGGGTATGGTATGCCAACCTAGCAGAAAGGTGTAGTAGAACATCAATGAGATCGCGATGGAGGCCCGCCAGCGCATTGAGGCTATCGCATTGAGGCTATCTGTGGAGCCGCCGCTGTCGAGGATGGCCATGCTGCTCTCGAGATGCGAGGACACAAACCGGGACAGAATTTCAGAGGCACCTGATGGATGGGGTCATGACAGACACAGATCTGGTCTGGTGGATGCCAGCTCTCTGTGTTATCCATCCATCCATCCATCCATCCATCGCTCACTTGTAGTTGATGCGGAGCTGATGCATTCGGCGATGATCTGGTTGAGGTGCCTGATGTAGGAGAGCCTGGCAGACCGGAGGGCATCGTCGCGCAGCAGCGCCTCACACAGGCATGGCAGCAGAGGCTCCCACGTCCTCGGAGCAGGCGGCGTCGGGAAGCGTCTGGAGAAGATGGATTCGATAAAGATGAGCCTGAGGATGAAAGGGTAGCCCTGCGAGTCCCTCTGCGACGCCAGGTAGGTCAGACAGGTCGTCACGATGTCGTAGTGCTTGCTGAGCAGCAGGTCGCGGGCACCCGAGTCGCCTGACTGAACCCCTCGCTGCAACACCTCTGAGAAGACGTTCAAGGCGACAGACACGCAGGCCTCGTCCTTGGCGCCGACCATCATGGCCACCAGACTGTCCGTGGAGCCAGCAGCAGACAGGGCCTGCGTGGTCAGCCACTTGGCGTCCGGAAGGTCTCTCTCTCGTGTGGCAGTGAGCGCGAAGAGGACAAACCCGGCAGGCCTTTCAGTCTCGCGTGAGGAGGACACCGCCTCAAGAAGCGCTAGCAGTGCCCGAGTATTGGCCTCCAGCAGACGCCTGATGAGGTCGGTGCGGTCACTCCCCACAAGATCCTTGCCGATCTCATCGGCGAGGGCGCGAATGCAGTCGGCTCGGGTTTGTTGGCTGCCACTAGCCAGGCCATCCACGAGTGCAGCCGCAGACATGGTCGAGCGTCCTGAAAACAACAAGCGAGGTAGGACAGCCAGCCAGCATCTCAGAAAGATGATGGTCTTCCATCGCTTGACGCGCCATACCTTGTCACGTGGCCCTATTCACGTAGCTGACAGGCCTCGTCCTCTGTCGGTTGGTTGCTGAAGAGAGAGGTGCGCTCGCCATGCCTGGACGAGGCGACGAAGAGAGGCCGATGATGATGGGGAGCGCCACGAGATGGATGAGTTGCGATGGCTTGTCAACCCATGGATGGCTCAATCGTCTTCAACAGAGGATCTAGCGCCCGCTCTCATCTCCCATTCCCTCACTGCTCTTCCCCCTGCGGCCGATTCGATCGCCCCGCAGCGGAGAAAATGGAAGTAGAGGAGGCGCTTCCCGTCGTGAGGACGCCCTTCGGGTTCGAGCAGCGATGCTCCTACAAACACCCAGACAGGTCATCACCCAGATCTGATGATTCGTCGTGCATCCAGCAGCTTGTGTGTGTGTGTTCGTGTTTGTCGATGTGGATGCCTGCAGGCACGACGAGGAGGTGGACGAGCTGACGCTCAGCAATGTGGTGGCGGCGCTCGGCCACACGCCAGGGGTGGAAGTGCTCACATTCCTCCTCGTCGGAGACCAAAATGCCGGCAAGTAGGCACCCTCTGTCTGCCGGCTGATGCCGGTTGATTCCATTCTTGATGTGTCGTGTTTGTTGGCTCGCCCTCAGGTCCACTCTGATCCACACGTTTTGCAACGCCCCGGACGTCAACTTTCTGCGGCTGACATCGTTCCTGCCCATCCTGTCGGCCTCCTTCCTCAATGTGCGGCTGCTGCAGGTACACACAGCTGGCGCGCAGGAGGGGTGCAGCGTCAGTTCTTGGCCGTTCGTGTGTGCGTGTGTGTGTGTGTCAGCCGGGTGAGGATGTGTCGGCCGCGAGAGATGAGCTGCCCTTCCTGGACACAGACATCGCCAGGTAACAAGAGTCTTCCTGGCGTCAGTGTTGGATGTGGTGCCGCCTCTCTGTTTGTGTCCGTCAGGGGTCTGTTTCTGCTGACGATCGACGATTTCTTCTTCTTCTGCAATGAGTTCGGCATCGACGCATTCAGACCAGCATGTGCCATGGAAGGTAGGTAGGTCGTCAATAAGTGAAGAATAATGTGACATACGTGACCCGACGGGATGGATGCCTTGTTTGGCGTTCAGGCTCGTCGGTGGACCAGTACTATGTGTTTGATGCAAGCACGCGGTTCGTCGGCATTCAGTTCCTGGAGCTGGGCGGCGACCACCTCGACAGACTCATGACGTTCGCCACACACCAACACGTACGCACACACACATTGCACAAACATGCACACCAAACAAGTGCATCCGTTGACCGCACATTCTCGCTTCTCATCCCGGCTGTCTGCAGGACGTCACCGCGGTGGTCAATCGACCTCTCTCTGACCCCTCTCCCGCCGACACGTCCTTCACTTCCCACCTGCAGGACGTCCTCGAGCGGTCAATGGACCTCCTCAAGACATCCAGGCGCACTCTCTACTTCATCAACTGCCAGACGCTCTTCGACCGCAGTCCACACACAGGGGTCCTCACCCTCAGCCACACGGCATTCATGCGGCTCCTGGAGAGGCTGGCCTTCCTGGCGTCGCAACTGGCGCACAGGGATGAGCGGCATGGAGTGCTCTTCTGCTGCTCGAGGCTCGGGGAGGGCATGGTAGATGTGGAGGCGAGCATCAAAGTGGTGCGGGAGGCGTGTGAAGGACGGGCTGGGTCGGCCGCTGCGATTGATAGCCTGTGGAGCAGCCTTCCTGGTCAGCAGCAGTGATTTTAATATGAATGAAGGCGCGGCCATCGTTGGATGTCTCTGTGCAGGTTACGGGCCCTCGTGGGAGGCTCCACCCGACGAGGGAGAGGTGACGACGGAGCCCTTTGCCGAGGACGTCGGCAGCATCTCACATGACGGCATCGACAGACTGCGCCGCAACCCGCAGTTCCACTTCCTGCAGGTCACACCAGACCAGCACTGTGGTGCATGCACCCTACTGCCCATCTTCTTTGAATGTGTACTGTGTCTATGCAGTGGGTCTTCCACTGTGTGCTGTGGCGCCAGCCATCATTCCCCTGGACAACGTCCCTCAACTTCCTCTCGCTCACAATCGCCAGAGCACTGGAAGACCCACCACCCGCACCATCACAACCACAACAACAGCCACAGCCGCCCCCCTCTCGCGGCCTCCCGGCCCCCCTGTGCGTGCCGTCTGTCGTCATGACGGTCGCCAGGCTCCTCAAGGCCAAAGCCATGCGCACAGAGGGGCCGCAGACACTGCAGCAGCAGCAGGAGGGTGCGGGTGATGTGGCTGGGGGGTTGCCTCCCGTTGGCGAGCTGGGCGCCCTTCTGCTGCACACTGTGGTAAACAGTGTCATGTGGCACCGTGACGCGGGCGGCGGGCGTGTGGCGCTGTGGGTGACGCGGAGGGACTTCCACGACTTCCTGGACCAGGCGGGCGAGGACGACGAAATGGAGACCGCAGCCATGAGCGAGCTGCCGCCCATGACCATGCTCAACTGGTGGGACAAGACCGTCGGTGCACTGGCCCAGATCGGCCTCATGGCGCACCACGGAGGCAGGGGCTACCCCAGGATCGCTGTCCGGCTGTCAGCGGACCCCTCGCGTGCTGTTGTCATCGCACCACAGACGGCCCCTGATGCCGGCGACCCCGATTCTGCTGTGGCCTTCCCCTACTACCCGGCCCTGCTGCAGGCCTTTACCAGCTCCCTTCTGACCATTCCCTCGCTGCCGCCTGACTTCTGGACGCAGCACGCCTCTGCTCAGCCGGTGTTGGCCACACTGCGGGGGCGGGCGATGGGCGATGAGGCACTCAACGGATTGCGTGAGGAGATTGGGAGGGTGGTGGAGAGGGCGGTGACGGACGAGGGCATGCTGGGCGGGGGTATCCACCTGCTCATGTTCCTCGCACATGACTGGCATCAGGTCGGCGGCTGGGCACCACGTGCATCCACCGCATCCATCCATCATGTGTGTGATGTTTGTCTTTCCCTCTCGATTTGTGTTTGTATATACAGGTGGCAATGTTGAGGGAGCCTTCCGGTGTTATTGCGTTGCTGCGGGTACCGCTCTCGGCTGCTGCCCACAGTGCGTGGCGTGCAGTGGTGCGTGATGTGCTGGTGGAGGGCTCACAGGCAGCGGCGGCTTTGCATCAAGAGGGCCTGCACGCGCAGGCTGGTGTGGGAGAGGGAGATGGTGACATTTGTGTGGTGTCTCTAGAGCTGTGTGGCAGTGGGAGCACCAGGACAGAACTGCATTGATGCTTGGAGACGAACAGACGGCGTGTGTACAGACCTTTATTTGTTATGGACCGACCTTCATGTGTTCTGTAAGTGTCTCATCCTCTCTCTACCACCCTATACCCATGCATGCATTGTGTCAGCCCATGAAGCGTCCATCCATGGAGCCACGGCCAGCCATCACCGCACTATTGAAATGGACCCTCTATGCTCGCCTCTCTGCGCCTGCCTGACCTATTATCATGGTGTCTGTCGGTGTGCCGGTGTTGGTGTGCAGTGCAGCAGAGCTCGGCGAGGCAGGCCAGGCCAGACAGGTGAGAGGCAGGCATGAGGGCCCATTCCGATTCGATTCGACCCATCCTTCCCTCTATGTCTTGAAAAAACAACGAGGCGCTTCACAAGACAGGCAGCCAGACCCACACCATCCAATCCATCCCATCGATGCATGCACTCATGGATATAGTCTACCTCTCTCTCCCACTCTCCCCCCCTCCCCCAGTCGGTATCCCTCTCTATCTATCGGTACTGATACGGCTGTGTGTGCGTCGGGTGTTGCTGTGGCTGGTGGACCTCATACCCCCCTCCACCTCCCCCTCCCCCTCTGCCCAGCCCACCGCTGCCCACAGGACCTCTGCCAACCACCCCCACCCCGCCATACGCAATCGGTGGACGCATTTGCGGCACGCCAAACGACCCCACAGCAGGCGGCATCACATACGCAGGGTATGGCGGCAGTGGGTGGAGGTCGCCCAATGGCTGCACGGGGGCCCCCCTGCGCCACACGATCATCGGTTCGTTGATTGTGGTGCCCCTCTCCTGTCGCGTGAGGAATGAGGGGATGCTCGACTGCGGATACATCATGTTCGGTGTGGGCATGGCGGGGCGGGGCAGCACTGCGGGCGAGCCCACTCCTCCATACTGCTGCTGCTGCTGGTGGTGATGGGGCTGGATGCTATCGAATGTCGGTGAAGATGGGTATGCGCGAGCCGGGTAGGGGCCACCGCCGGTAGGCGACTGCTGTATCATGTGCTGCTGGCTGTTGAGGTCGCCCACGGACACTGGGTAGCGACTGGCGAGGGGCGGAGGACGGTGGGGCGCACCTGGCAGAGTCGACACGCCATCCAGCACTGAAAGACAAAAGAAAGAAAAAGAGACACACATGCAGAGAGACAGTATGTATGGTTACGAGTGGCCACGTAGGTACCTCGCTCAGAGGCCGATGCGTTGTAGGTTCGGTGTGTCTGGTCCTCCACCTTGCCCCCATCGCCCTTCCTGCCCTCCACAGACCCCTTCCTCTGTCCGCCGTACAGCTCCAGATTGCCTGTCACCACATCCCTGGCCTCCGCCGCTATGATGCCCTTGACCGGCACAACCGCACCCACACCAACAGACAGGTCGAAACGCTGTGTCGGGCGGAGGGGAATGGTGGGCTCTGGCTCCACATGCAAAGGCATCTTCACCTCCTGCTGCTGCTGCTGCTGCTGTTGCTGGATGGTGGGCGACTTGACCTTGGGAGGGGCAGGTGCACGGCAGGGTGGCTGGTCCTGGCGTGAAGTGATGACCGGGCGGGGGATGTTGGTCGAGTCCCGAATGGGCAAGACACCACTGAATGAAACGGAAGGAGAACAGGCAAATAAGGAGGTGGAGGGACGAGGTATCGCTGTTCTTTGTTTGTTTCCTCACCGGTCCTCTCGGTATGTCAGCGGCCTATCGCCCACTCCGCCAGCCCTGAGAGCCATGCGGATGTGTCGCTGCCCGCCCTCGCCCCTGTTGGCGTTGCGGTACAGCGGTGTGGGCGAGGGAGCCCCTCGGGGCGGCGGGGGCGTCTGGTGCCGCTCGCGGGTCGTGAAGGCGCCTGAACCCACAATGGGGGCGGCCTTGGCGCCAACCTCCACCTGCTGGCGTATGAAGGGGTCTGCCGAGAACTGCGGCGTGGAACGGATGTGTTGGCTGGCGTTGTTTGCGGCTGCGGGTGGCTGTTTGGCTTTGGGGATGGGCTCGCGCGGCGGGATGAGGGCACCACCTATGTCGTTGGGAATGGGGATGGCCGAAGGGGGATGCAGATCACGCCCAACGCCCTGACAAAACATAAACCAACCAGAGAGTAGAATGGCAGGACTCATATGCGTCCTCCTCTCATTTGTGTGGTGTACCTGTGGCTGTCTGTTCTCCAGTGGCTTTTTCTTCTTCTCGCCGTCCTCCGCCTTGGGCACTATCGGTCGCCCCCTCCCCGCACCCACACCGACACTGCCCCCACGCATCTGAGGGCTCTCGCTCGACTCGCGACCACCGCCCAGCTTGCCTCTAGGTCCTCCAACGCCCCGGTCCCCCTTCTTCAACGCACCCAGCGGCCCATCCTTGTAATAGCTACTAATCGCCCCCAGCGCACGGGTACCCTGCCCCTGGCTGCCCACACGTGAGGCAGTGGTGCCCGTGAATGGGTTGCCCCATCGGCTGCCGAAGCTATTGTTGGTGTCTGACCACTGCTGACCGCTCGGCCGGGCCTTGGCGCTGCCGCTGATGCCCTTGGACACACGCGACGGGGCCTTGTCCTTCTTGCCCGCCGATGGCTCAGCCTCCTGCTGCTGCTGCTGCTGCTGTTGCTGCTGTGTCTGTGTCTGGCCGCCATCAAATGTGAAGTGGTTGCGTCCATCGCCATGGAAGGTGGCGACCGAGTGGTTGTCCTCTGACACAGGCAGCACCGGCGACCGCACCTCCCGGCCACCAGCAGCTGGCGGCCGGCGGGCAGGCCTGCGGTCGACGAGCGAGCCCCGGTGGTCACCGCTGAGCACCCGCTGACGCGCAGCCGCTGTCGCACCCTTGAGGTGTGGCTTCACCCCACCCACTGCTGTCCCTTTTGCTGTTTTGGGGCTGTTGTTGACGATGAGCTGCGGCAGTCGGCTGATGGCAGGGGTCTCCACCGGCTTCTTGCGGCCCACACGGTCGGGCTTCTTGTCACGCAGCGCCTTGGCATTCTCCTCCTCCCTGCCCTTCTGCTGCTGGTCGTCCTCACAGGTCTCCTCGGCTACCTTGTGGAGTGCCGGTGGTGGTGATGTGTCGTGTGGCGTATGCTGGTCGGCGTCATCCAGCTGTGGGGGCGGGAAGTTGGGCATCGGTGGCAGACAGGGGTTGTTGCCCGATGACGACACTGAGGGGGGCGCCGGGCTGTCGGGGTAGGGGAGCGCCTGCAGCCTGGTGCGATGGGCCTGCTCCTGCTGGGGGGCCAGGGGCGTGTGAGGCATCTGGTCGAGCACCGCAGGCTCACCTGATCCACCCACAAGAAGGAGACATGCATGATCCATCTCTCTGTGTGTTCGTGCCAATCCTTGATGGATGTACCGGTGTTGGGAATGCGTCGCTGTGCCGACCTTGTGGGCGGCGGCAGAGGTGCGCGCCAGCCCCCGCCCCCCTCCATCTCTACCTCTATGTCAGCATCCCGCTGCAGCCGACCCTGCCGGCCAGCTGTTGTGGCGCCCATGCCGCGGCTGCCGGATGACTTCAGGAGTGCCATCTCGTCATGGAGTGTCTTATTCTGCTCCTCCAGGGTCTTGATCTTCTCCTCGGCCGCCGACATGACGTGCTCCACATTCCTCTCCAACGCCTCTGCGGCAAAAGACAGCGACCGGCCGACACATCATGAGGGCAGTGCGTGGCTGAATGAATGGAGTCATGGTGCCTACTGTTCTGTTGGGCGTACTGCTCTCGCGCAAAGGCTGAAAACACACGAATGACAACAAGGGAGGGAGATGTCCGGCCATCCATCCCTCTCTCTCTCTCCCACACACACATCCGATTCCGTGGTTCCTCCCTTCCAGCCCACCCTGATGCAGCTTGCGCGAGGTCATGGTCTGGTTATCCCGCCTCTCCATCTGCCCCTCCCCTCCCAGCAGGAGCTCACCCACCGGGCTGGTGGCCTGGTCCACCACCACCCCCAGGCGCCGCTTGAGACTCTTGCCACGCCGCACACTGGGCACGCCCTCCTCCTGGTCACTGTCGTGCTCCTGTGGCTGTTGGTAGGGGTGGAGGGGTGCCGGTGTGGGGAGTGAGCTGTCGGGTGGCGGGGGTAGGTATGCGTCGATGTCTACGTCGAGGTCGTGCTGCTGAGCCAGTTGATGCAGACGGAGGATGTTGCTCTCCAGCTCTAACGAACGCTGCTTCTCCTACACACACACACACATACACACCGCAAGTGAGAAATGGAACAACGAGCTCCTAATGGTTCCTTCGTGTGGTCTGTCTGTCTGTCACCGTACCCTGGCATATTTGTGTTGCGTGGCCCTCATTTCCTGCAGCATGGTCTCCTTGACGGCCTGGTCCCGCTGCGCCATACGGCTGGCCTCCTTCTCACGCACCGCAGCCTCCCTGGCCATCCGCTGGGCCCTCTCCCTCTCACGGTCTGCCGCCTCCCGCCCCTTCTCGGCCCTCTGCCGCACCACCTCCGCCTCATGCAGCCGCATCTCCGTCGCACACCGAGCCGTGGTCTCGGCGTTGCGGCGGGCCTGCAGGTCGGACACCTCGCGAGCATGGCCCTCACGCAAACCCCTCACTAACGCATTCTTCTCCTGTGGGCGTGTGTGAGAAAGTTGCAGAGGAGAGGAGCGAAGTGGCCTTGTTGGTGTGTGTATGTGTAACCTGCCTACCTTTGCGCCTTGTTTGGCTGTCTTGATGACTTGCTTGCGTGCGAGCGCCGCCCCATAGTGGATGGCGCCCTGCCGGATACGGGAAAAGGACGGATCCTGCACACACACATAACAAAAACACCGTGGACCATCGTGCGCTCATCCATCCATCCATCCATCTATTTCTTTATCTGCCGTCAATCGGTCCTCGCTCACCCACCTTTGCATCCATAGCTTTGTTGAGGTATTCTGTGGGCGTGGGAATCGAGGAGAGTGGTGAGGGCTTCACCGAAGGCCCTCCCCTCCTGTCCTGGTTGTTCTGCCCGCTCCTCCGCACCGCCGCATTGATGGGCGTCATGGCCATGGAGCTGCCGGCGAGGCTGAAGTACTCGCTACCGCCCTCGCCCTGCTGCTGGCCGCTTCCCTGCATCTGCTGATCCATTACGTCATCCGTGCGATGAGCATCTGTTCCAAAGGAATCAGGGGCATCCATCCTCCTCCCCACTGTTACGGATCAACGGAATAAGCTAAGCCGCGGGTCTCCGGCGGCGGGCCGCATTATTTCCTCACACCCACATGAAATTTACGCGAGAATAGCCCGCAGGAAAGAGAATAGAGGCAGCTCCGCCAGTCAATGGATCATGCGTCCATTAGCTATGGCGGTGGCGGCCTCCGTCGGTGTTGGTGGCTGTGGAGCGGCCCGACAGAGCTCGATGGCTGGGCCGTGAAAAGGCAGATCTGTGCCCGCTGATGGATGGATGTGCAGCCGTGTTTGTTGTTGACCAAGCTTAGCTTAGCTTTGATTGATGTCGGCCACATCTTCGCAGCCGCCTGAGGAAAGACCTGCTAGTCAGGTCCGTCACGCATCACAAGTCGCTTACGTTCTCAGTTGTGTGTGTGTGCGTGTTGCAGATGGAGGAGGAGCGGCAAGAGGGTGACGGTGAGGAGCGGTGCCATGGGTCGTTCACCCTCGTGAGGGTCGAGGGCAAGGATGGCGACACTCCCATCAGCAGACAGCTGGCTGATCGGATCTTGACCCGCAGCCTCACGTGCGCCGCGGCCGATGAGGTCGGGGCGCTCGTCGACGGCGGAGCAGATGCCGATGCGGCAGCCGTAGTGCGTGGCGTCAACCACCGGGCCAGTTTTGCATGCACCATCCCCTTGGTAAGAATGAAACGATACCGACGATGTATTCATTGTTGTAGTGTGGTTCATGTCGACTCCTTATCTCCCTGCTGTCACTCGCGCAGCTGGCATGGGCGGTGGACAACCCCACCAACAGCGACTTCAGCCCCGAAGGTGTTCAAGTAGTGCACAGCTGTCTGTCTAACTGGCCGTCCCGAGAGATCCAGGCGGCCGTGCTGGAGGCCCTCATAGCAGGCGGAGCCGCAGTCACCAGCCAGGGGAAGGAAGCCCTCGGGGCGGCCCTCTACTTCGCCAACGTGACGGCTTTGGAGGTGCTCTTACGTCATGGTGTGGGTGTCCGACTCGGCGATACGGGGTTCAACGGCCCCTTGCTGTGCCCTCGACCAACGACCCTCCCAGCCCGCCCCAGCCCGCAGTACCAGAACCACATGCTGGCCATCTTTGACACCCTCCTGCAGCACGAACCAGCCCTTGCCACCGAGGAGGCTCCGGGGTCCAAGAAGACCCCCATCCAGTGGGCCCCGTGGCCGTTCGGAGAGATGTCGCGAGAGTTCTGCCGTCGCTACCTGGATCTGCTGTCGGCCCACGGTGCCTCTCTCATCGACCCGAACAAGAGCGGCAACACCCCCCTCACTTATGCTGTCTGGCATGGTACGCGGAACTTACTGTGGCATGCAAGTGGCTGGCTGGCCCGATACGTGGCCCTGTGTTGCCTGCCTGCCTGCCTGCCTGCCAGGTGCGGTTCACATGGTGGAGTGGTTGTGTGAGAGGCTGCCCGTGGCGCACATCACCTCTGCGCCGGTGGTCGACACGCTCTCACCGCTGGATTTGGCGGCCATCCCTCCTTTGTCTCGGCCCGACCGTCCGGAGGACGAGGGATGCACCGACTCCGAGAGGCGCAAGGAGGTCGTCCGCGTGCTCCTGCGGCATTTGGGGTCGACACAGCAGCAGGAGTCGGCGATCAGGCAGATGAACACCAAGGATCTACGGGTCCGGAGCGGAGCCCGATTCATACGCATCGTCCAGCGGGAGATGCAGACCTCGCCACAGCAGCCGCAGCAGCAGCAGCAGCAGCGACAGCCGAGCGAGAAGGCAGAGAGAGCGGCCGCCAAGCTGGCCGAGAGGCTGATTGCCGAGGAGGCGAGGGAGAGGGAAAAGGAGAGAAGAGCAAGCAAGAAGGGCGGCGGGAAGTGCAAGGCGGGCAACCACAAGCAGCGGCAGCAATCAGTCGATTTGTCGTCTGACGGAAGGGACGGTGAGGCCGACGGTCTGGGTGAGGGGGATGGGGAGAGGGAGCCGTCGGTGTCGTCAACCGCTCCAGACACCAGGTTGGGTGGGTGGGGCACACAGGCAGGCCAGAAGGCATTCACTTATGGCCGGTAGGTTGCATTGGTTGTGTCTGTCTGTCCGTCTGTCTGTCTGTCATATCTTCAGGATGTCCACTGGGGCCGTCAGTACTAGTGACGCTGAAGAGCGGCCCACCTCGTCCATCGACCCTTTCCTGTGAGCACATGACACGACTGTCCGTCTCCAGGCGGCGTTGGCTAATGTCTGTGTGTGTGCCTCTATCGATCTGATCTGTAGGGGGCCATCGGGTCCATCTGTGTCTAGTAGCTCTTCTGCAAGCCCGCCAGCTGACCCGCTCGGCCACGGCGATGGCGATGATAGTGACGGAGGTTCAGAGTTCATACCGGTCCATCGCAAGCACAAGAAGAAACACAAGACACACGCCCAGCAGCCGACCATCCCACCACAGTCGCCACTCGGGTACGTATGCAGACGTCTTAGACAGACAGACAGACAGACAGGCAGGCATGCGCCGATGCATATGAGTGTCTGTGTGTGTTCAGTCGTGATGGTCGTCCTCTGCCGTCGTCGTGTGGCGGGCATCCTGGTCCCCAAGGGCTCTCTGCTCGCGGACTTGTCGACTCACACATACACCGGTACATACGTAGAATTGATACACACTGGTGTATGCCGGTAGAGAGACAGCTTGTGCGTGCGTGTGTCTCCTGTGGATGCGTCAGTGGTGCGCCTCCCCTCGTCCCTACGGCTGCCATGCCACCAGTACAAGTATCATCGCCATCGTCAAACCTACCACTGTGAGTGGCGGAACAAAGGGCCGTGCGTGGCTCATGTGTGAAACACGCACACAGTTTTGCGTCTCCACCCTTCCTTCAGATCGTCTGCAGTAGACCCTCGACCGGCTCGTCCGACCGGCCCCGGTGTGCCGGCTGCCTCATCGATGTCCGGCACGAGCACCAGCAGCAACAGCAGTAGCAGCAGCGGGAATCTGCCGCTCCCGCCCCCTCCCTCATTCCCCCCTCCACCTCCCCCCACACGACCGGCGGCACCGGCTATCGGGCGACTAGGCATGGCCCATTCCTGTGCCAGCGCTCGGCTGGTGAATGACCTCCGGAGGCAGCTCGAGCAGAAGGAGCGGGATGCCAGAGACGCCAAGGAGAAGGAGGAGGGCCTCATGCGCCAGCTGCAACAGACCAAGTGGAAGTGAGCGACAGGAGAACCCACATCGATGCATGTGTACATCATGATGCTGCTGTCTGTGTCTGTCTGTGCCCGCCCCGGTCCCCAGGCTGGCGCAACTACAGCACCAGCAGCACCAGCAGCCCTCGCCCTCATCATCCAGTAGCGCGGCCCCGTCTGTGTCCCCTCCGTCTGCCACAGCCGACTGCACCATCTGTTTCGGCGAGCACGGCCCTGCGTCGGTCATGTACATCCCCTGCAGACACATGCACATCTGCACCAAGTGCTACGCCGACCGCAGGGCCGCATGGCAGCTGAGCCTCCCCCGCATCAGGGCGGCGAATGCGAGACGGGCCGAGGAGAACAAGGAGCGCATCAAGGAGGCCAGGGAGCCGCTGCCGATGCGGCCCGAGGAGTACCTGTGTGAGCAGTGCAAGACCGAGGTGGTGTTTGCGGGGTCGGTGGATGAGGTGGCGCGGTGGGCCGCCACCCCCTTTGTGGGACAGCCTGGCTGATGCATACGTAGCAGAGACAGAGAGACAGGGAGACAGGGAGACAGGGAGAGAGGGATGGGTGGGTGTCACTGCCTTGAGCTGCGGGCGTTGTCGAGTGCTGCTACGTACCGCCTGCTGGGTTCGAGATTCGTGTGTGTCGGTGGCTGACTCAGCTCAGCTCAGCTCATACGAAATGGGCCGGGCTGTAGCCGTAGCGATAGAGAAGGAAGATGCTTTCCGATCTTCCGCATATCTGTCCGGTGCACGTGTGCGTCTTCTCTTGTGCCCTGCCTGCGCTGAGGCGAAGGTGGTGTGCAGTGCATCCCTTCAAGCTCTGCACGCCACCGGCGCCAAGCTTGGCACTTGTGGAGGACACAAGAGCCCGCCGCCACACCGTGATTGGGAGCTCTGGGCAGTGGCAGGCGTGCATGCGTACGTACGTACGTACGATGTGATTGATGTTTGTGTGTCGATAAAAGATGACATGACGACATGACCTCTATGTGTATTGCCTCAACTGAACTGCCCAGTCCACGAGTGACTGAGAGCTGCCCCACGACATAACATACATACAACACACACGACGCACTACGTGGCCCTCCGTTGATTGCCTCTTGCCTCTCTCTCGACTCACTCACTGCCCACCACAACCAACAAGGATGGAAGGTTTCGTGAATGTGTGTGTGCGTGTATGTGACGAAGCCACAGACAGACCCACCCGGAAGAAACCATTTCCTTCTTTGATTGCGTTGTCTTTCTTGTCCGTCCGCTTGTCCCATTCATTCATTCATCAGTCGCATGCAAGGCAAGCACTCCATTCCATCCGCCGCACCAGCCAGGACAGCCATGCCGACCACTCATCCAAATCCAGTGAGTGCCTCACAGTCTCCTACCTGTCGTCCACCCATCCACACACACAGCCGGCTGTCCGTCTGTCTGTCTGTCTGTCCACGCTCAGGGATGCAGGCAGCCAAAAAGTCGTAGGCAGACACACACACACACATACATACACACACACATGTAGATAATTCTGTCTAGGTTGACCAAAAGACAAGACGGACAGGGGGGAGGGGGAGTGGAGGGTGTGAGCCAGCACACAAAAACCTGCGTCTTGCTCACGATCGGGCAGCCAGGCAGACATGAACGTACACCACGTGTGGCCGTCCCTTCGATGCGGTCGGTCGGTGAATTGGCACTTGGTTACTTATACAGCCAGCAGGCGGGCGGGCGGGCGGGCAGGCAATCCGACAACAG
>CDMY01000632.1:15426-36523 GCA_001179505.1 Vitrella brassicaformis | reverse complement strand
CCCCCCCCCTTTAATCTCTCTGTCCCACGCACATGACCTGTATTGTACCAAGATGCAAAGAAATGCTGTACACCAAAACACCCACCCCACTGGGTGCTGCGATTCACATGGCCACGGCCTTTCTCACTCACCCATCTCATTTATTCATATGCCAACTCTCACTGCGCCTGGCTCTTCTGTGCTGGCCCCCTCCTGCCCCCCCTCTCCTCCCTCGTCAGCCCTCTCCTCGCCTCCATCTGCAGCAGCTCGATCTGGCGGAGCTTCTGGAGGACCAGCGAATGCGCCTGGCGCGGGCCTGCTCTCCTCCCCTTGTGCCTCGTCCTTCTTGTCGGCAGCTCTTTGCGGCGGCATGGTGGGGCCAATCGTCCTCCCTGTGGGCATGGTTGGACCGATCCGCCTCCTCTTGGGCTCAGGTTCGCTCGTCACCTTCTGCCCATCCCTGTCGCCGGACTGGGACGCCACCCCGTTCTCCGCCCCGCTGTCCTGGGCCAGTTGCTGTAGCTGCGGGACGAATGCGTCGTTGACCTTGGCCTGCGGTCTCGCCTTGCGGACGAGGCCGAGGGCGTCGTCGTAGGACATGTTGCTCTGCGTCATGAGGAATGCGATGGCGATGGCGACGGAGCGGCTCTCGCCTTTGTTGCAGTGGATGAGCACGTTGCCGTCCTCGCGGATGCGTGCCTTGTGCAGGAAGGCGAATGCGTCGTCCAGGTGGCCCTTTAGGCTCTGCGAGGGGTTGTCCTGGAGCGGACAGCGGAAGTACTCGAAGGCGTCGCGCCGAGCCTCATGGAAGTTGGCCACACCGCCATCGTTCTTGCTGGGCGTGCAGTTGAGCACATACCTGAACGAACAAGATAGATAGCAGAAAGGAAGGACAGGAAAAAACACACACGTCATCTGAGAGCTCGATTTGCCTGTCAGATCCTTCCCACCTGCCCTCCCGAGCCTCCCTCCTACCTGATTCGATTGGCTTGCAGCGCCTGAAGGTTCTTGGCGTCATCGCGTGATCCGATGTACAGTTTCGAGATGAAGTCGCCGTAAGGCACTGACAGTCGCTCACCTCGGCTCACGAGCGGTGTACCCATCCGGCCTCCGCTCCACAAACTACCTACCTGCCGCAAACACGTGGACCCGTTGTTCGCCGTCGGCACTGTCGTCAGCACCTGCAAGCATGATGCAGACAGACGTCCAGGCGCAGAAAGCGCTGCATCTGAGCAAATGTGTCTGCCGTGTTTTGACGTACCTCTGAATGACAGATCCGCCGCGCGCACAACTCTGCGACTGAACTGCCAAGATCACCAGACTCACACAGATTTGAGCTAGTAGTTTGGTTGGGATGTCAGGAAGTGGGGTAAAACCGTAGGGTTAGAAAGTGTAGGGTTTAGCTCGCAGGGTTTAAAGTGTACGGACGCTCGATCGTTTGCGGCCGTTCCCTTCTCGTGCGTCTTGCTCGCGTTTTCGCTCACCCCCCCTCCATATCTGCAGGTTTTTGCTTGCCTGCCTTCCTTTTTGCCTTTTCTGACCTTTTCGCACGAGCACCAGCGCCTCCCTCACCCGCGCACCAGCCCCTCTCGCCCGGTTTTCCTCGTCGTTTTTCTATCCTTGGCGGCAAGACAGGAGGGCCGGCCACCAGTCCGCTCCCCCTCTCCCCCTCGCATCTTCCCGACACCCGTCCCGCCGATTCGGCTCGTTTTTCGTGTGCCCGTCGTTCGATGGAGATTTGGCTGTTCATCCTCGGCTACCTGGTCCACTTCGTGGGTTCCATCGTGCTTCTGAGGAAGATACAGAAGCAGAAATCCGTCTATGGCCTGTCGAGCGACACCCAGTATATGCTCCTCGCCGCCACTATCAGCAGGTGCATCTGGTCCATGTACACCAGACTCATCGAGGTACGGAGGGGCGCGGGGGGAGGGAACTGACACACAGAGGGACGGAGGGGGGGAGAGGAAATGGAGGGTACGGCAGGCAGATACGTGTGTGTGTGGTGTGATGTTTTGGTTGGTTCAGACGAACTTGGCGTACATGGAGCTGATCTGCTCGACGGTCGTGGCGTTGATGCTGGCCTACTCGATGTGGCAGTTCCGGCACACGACGATCAAGCAGGCCCCCTCGCCGCTGAAAGCCACGATTCTGATTCCCGCGGCCCTGGTGTTGGCGTTCTTCTTCCACCCCGGCTACAAGTGGTGGACGGTGCAGATCCTGGTGGCCTTCACCATGTACATCGAGGCCGTCGCCCTCATCCCGCAGCTCTACCTTATGCGGAGGATGCACGAGGTAGGTAACATTAACAGAGGCGGCAGGCCATCAGCATGATTGTGATAATGGTGGGCGTGGCGTCTGCAACTGTGTGGTGTTCAGGTTGAGAATGTGACAAGTCACTACGTGGGTCTGCTGGTGTGCTCGCGGGCAGTGCGGTTGCTCTTCTGGGTGCAGCTGTACTGGATCGGCGAGCACTTTATCGGCCTCTTCGTTGCGGACCTCCTCCACACACTCCTCTCAGGTACGTCCATACATAATACACACGGGCACACCGGCGTTTGCTCCCACACATCACGGCGTGTCTCGGTCTGTGTGTGTGGTTCTTGCAGGGGACTACCTGTGGCTGTGGATCCGCAAGCTGAGGACCGGTGGCCAGCTCATCTACTCCCTCTGAGCGGCCGACCAGCCGACCCCCCTCTCCCTCCCCCCCGCCCCTCCCTCGCTGCTGCGGTGCGGTCCAAGAGAAAGAAGAGACAATGACCGTGACTAAATGAAGGATGGATGAGCGTGCGTGCTACTCGTGCATGCCTGCCTGCATCAGTGATACATACATATAGATGTACTAGACCCGACCTGCCTACGTGACCTCTCTGTCTGTCCACTGTAGCCTCGCAGGTCGATCAGCCAGCCCACACGCCCACGCCGACATGACATGTCTCTGTGCTGTGCTGTGCGTGTGGGGAGCGGAGCGAGCCACTTCGGTGCGTGCGTGGTACGTGGGGTGCGATGCGATGCGATGCGATAGGATGGGTGTCGCAGTCAGTGGCTTTTGACAGACAGATGATGCCATGCCGGTGATGTGAGTGAGTGATATTTATCCATCTCTCTCTCTCTGGTGCGTACTATTGTAGATTCATGTGGATGGGTGGGTGTGAGCCTACGTGACCAGCTTAGCTTGACGGGACACGCTAGCCGAGCCGAGTCGGGGTCTGCCTGCCTGTCGTGTTGCCTCTGCCTGCCACACATGCTTGGCTTGCTTTTTTTTCTCGCCTTGTGCTGGCTGCTGGCAACCGACTGATGTCTCCCACCCACCTCGTCCCCTGGCTGGGCTGGCTCCCCCTCAGTATACTGCTGTCGTTCTTTTCGATGGTTGCTGGTGCTACGTGTCGTTCATGAGAAAATGCGTTTGTCTGTGTCGTGAGTGTTGTGGTCCTGTGCTCTTCTGTGCTGTGTCGTGTGCAAGTGTCATCACATCAATTGTGTTTTGGTGCTGCCTGTGACGACATGAGTGAATGTTAGAATACTTGCTGTATTGTTCGTGTCGTGCCTTCTGCGGATTGACCGACTGACTTGATGAATCGATCCACACGACTGACGTCACAAAGCTTGCTTACCGAACGAACCGACCACCTGACTGATCCGAATGCATCGAAAGCATTTTTTCGGCGGCTTGGCTTCACTCATAACCTGAGCTCACGTTCGTTCCTTTCTGCATGCATGGGATGAGTTGATTTACTCGCCTGCCTGTCTGTCTGTCTGCCTATGTGAGGTAGTTAGCTACGGGGTGTTTGTTTGGAGGGGGCTGTGTGTGTGTGGGTTTGTAACCGGCAGGCAGGCAGGCAGGCAGGTGGCAACCTGACACCAACACGTAACGTAAGGGCAGAGCAGTATGGGTGTCTCCTCCTGTCTCAAGAGAGGGAGACTGACGCCCCCCTCTGTGTATGGTGTGGATGGTGTTAGCTGTGATCGTTCCCCCTCCGAACAACTGGCTGACTTGACGACATTTATCGCATCGTAGCTACTAGCTGTGTGTGTACGTGCTACATCTATCTACCACAATATACCTACATGTCATTCATATCATTAGTGAGCGCTGCTTTCTCCCTCGTGCATCCCTCCCTCCGTTGACTGACCAGAGGAGTCGGGAAGAGGGCGGGGAGCCGCTGGCTGGCATGACTGCAGGCCCGTCCCCCTCCCTCGCCTCGCAGCATTGTGGCCAATTGGCCGCGGTGCGCCTCCAGGACACAGACACACGCAGACAAGGCAAGGCTATACCCATCTCATTCCTACCGCACTACATGGATGCGTGTGTTATGTGTGTGTTTCTGTCTCGTTCAAAGCGATGAGAGGTCGGTGGTGGGCTCGGTGGGAGAGAAAGAGACAGACAGACAGCCAGACAGACAGACCGATAGACATTGCATGGCAATGCTAGCATGTGTGTGTGGGTCTTCGCTTCGACATAATTGGGCGGGTGGATGGATCGATGAATGAATCGATTGATGGCTTTGATCTGATCAGCATCATATCACTCACTGTATCTGTGCGTTTTTCGGACCGTGACAATGACATGAACGAACGAACAGGACAACATGCAAGAGAAAGGGTCGCCTGGGTGAGGCCTTTTCTTGTTGGTTGGTTGCTTGGCTGTGTCGAGCTCGTGAGCCCGTCAGCTCTGATCGATGACATGCTGCACACACTCGGGCAGGGCAGCCATGGGGGGAGGGAAGGGGGGCGGGGGCCATACATATTTATGTAAGGAAGGTGTGAATGTAACAGGTATCTGGCTGGATGGCGTTTGGCGGTGCGTGCCTCCGTGCGTCATCAGATCGATGCGTTGATTGCGTAGGTGGGTGATTTATCGTTGGCTAGTCTCATGCGTGGCTAGATGAGTGGAGTGGACGCGTAATTGGTTCCTTGCCTCAATGAATCTTCATCGTTTACATCGGGCGGTCGGCAAAGGATGAACATACTACTCGCACGGCTGTCTGTGTCTCTTAATGTCTCGAAAAACTCCCATTCATCATTGCAGCTGAGCAACCACACGCACACATTCCACTCGAGTGCACATCGCATGCACACGGGCATTTCATCCACAGCCAGACAGATCCACATGTCAGCAGCGAGTGAGTCAGCCAGTCAGTCAGTCAGTCGGTGAGCCTGCTGTGGCACCCTTGGCTAACACCTTCAGCTGCAAACGGCCGTAGGACACCGGCTGCGTCGTGGTCTCGTCGTCTTCCACGTCACAGCTGACGTCTACGTCCGTCAGATGATATCCTCCCTTGACTACCTCATAGCACTCAGTGGCCAACGCGCGCATGCAGCCCTTGCCATGCTCCTTCATGGCCTGCTCTAGTAGCTCCCTCTCCCGCTCCCACACAGCATCCTCATCGTCATCTTCATCTTCATCATCTCCCGCCCATCCCTCTAGCTCCCCATAGTCCCGGTGGAAGTCAAACTGGTCTGACGCTATGTAAAACTCAAACTCTGCCTCGTGTGCGTGAGTGAGTGAGGCCAAACGCATACACGACAAGGCAGCTGCCTTGCTCACTGCGGGCCGCCCCCAGTCACGTATCGGGAAGAGTTGACGGTGCACAGACGGCAGTGTGTACTGGGGTGGGGTCAGGCAGTGCAGTCAGATGGTCGCCCACAGAGACCTCCAACGTATCTAGTTTGTCGACGGTCATGTGTGACAGGCACTCACACACGGCGGACAAACTAGACCTGTTGAAGCAGACTGACGTGACCATCCGCAGGCTGCCTAGCAGTGTACTGAGTGCGTTGGGGGCGGCCGGCAAGTGCCAGGCCTCTGCAGGTGGGCCATCATCCCCCACACGCCCCATCGAGATATCGAGGTAGTCTATCTTGGGGAAGCACACGTTGTTGCCGTCCTCATCGACCTCCAGCAGCCATTTGGGGATGCTCTCGATGACCTCCTGCGGGTCTGCGGTGCCCACGATTTGGAGCAGGTCTGCGGCGGGAAAATGGAGGTCCTTCCATGAGTCGTGCAGTCGGCTCCCGCCCAAATACAAGTCCACCTGAGGCACACAGGCAGCCATGGCGTGTACAACACGATAGACAGATGGGTGGAAGAATGCCATCACTGTCATTCGACTTACTATCGCTGCCTGGGACGCCATCTGCTTGACCACGTCAGCCACGGGGCCACGCACAGCAGGAGGGGCCATAGAGCTCGACACAGCCTTGCTGCAATCCATCCTGACCTTCCCGCCGAGCCACTCGATGGACACGCGGACTCCTCCCGCCCACGTGAGGAAGGTGTGCAGGGGACGGGTCTCGTCGCTGAAGGTGCAGCTGATGCTGGGGTCGTACTCGAACTCGATGGTCTTCTTGACGCCTACACGATGGGAGGCAGGGATGCAACATGAAAGCAGGAAGAGGAGCGCAGGACGTGCATTGCCTGGCTGGCTGTCTGCCCATCTGAGCCCACCCACCTACCTCGGTTCTCCTCTTTGCCCCAGGGGTGTCGAGGGCCTTCTGCAAGTCAGGCAGGTGGCTGCAGTCGTTGCCGATCCCGATGGCCAGCCCGCGGATGGTCGTCAAGTGAGGGCACTGCCCGAGGGCACTGGCGAACTCACACCAGTCGCTGCCCCTGCCGTCGATCTTTTCCCAGCTGTTGGTCGTTGTGAGTGTGCGCAGCTGGGGGGATGACCGCACGATGTGGGTGACGTCGGGAAGCTGGCTCCCCGTCGTGGTGCTGACCCGCAAGTCGACGAGGCTCGGGAAGGTCCAGTTGCACTTCCTGAGGGACAGACAGACAAGGCAGAAGGATAGCAAGATGGACAATGGCAGTACGTCCGACGGACATTTCAAATCGATTCATGAGTCCTATTCCCTCTCACCTGAAGTAGGTAAGGCATTTAAATGATGTAACGGCGAGCAGCCTCAGCTTGGTAAAGACGACGGCAGGCAGCCGACCAGGGTTCTTGCCGTGATCCCCGTCCCATGATGTCATGTGCAAGTCCTCCAGGGACGACTTTGATCCCGCCAGACACTCCGCCACCAGCCGCCCGCCGCTCCTGCCTGAGGACCGCCTCCGACCGGGGCTGTCGATGGGCCACGCGATGCGAGCCGTCTTGACGTTGCCCTGAACAGCCACACAGACACCATATCGACAGACGAACGCATGGATATGAGGCGACACGATGAGCACACACTCTGCCTCACCAGTTTGGTCTTCAGGCGTGCGCGTGTGGGCTGGTTGAGGTTCGCCCACGTCTTGCACTCCTCCTTTGCGATGGTCAGGTTGTGGTAGATGCCAAATGGCGTGTCGTCGGTCTTGTCCTCGGTGGTGGTTGTGTTGGCGGTGTAGTCGGCCTTGCTGTTGATGTCCTTGTTGACAAGACAGAGGACGGTGGCCTCGATGGTGGTGAGAAAGGAGGCCATCTCGCACACCAACGGGCCCTCAAGGCCACACAAACACGGCCCACACGCAACCTGACACACACGTACACACGCAGATGGACAGAGAACATGAGGGCGTCAACAAGCCTGCCGTTGATTGGTTGCTGCCTTGGCCAGGCCCCGTGTGCTGTCTGCCTGACCTGCTGCTGGTGGTTGTGGTGCTGCTGGTTTTGGGTTTGCTCATCTTGCTGAGAGACGCCCGACACACCACCTGCACAACAACCAGACAGACAGAGAGGGCATTGAGTGCGTCTGATGTGTGTGGTTCATCTTCTGTGTCGCCGCCCACCTGCACTTGCAGCAGCAGCAGCAGCAGCAGCAGGAGCAGCAGGATGGTCTGAGTGACCATCCAATCGGGCCCGCTTGCTATCCGATACAGCTGCTACCTGATCACACACACATTGACCCACACAGAGAAGGCATCTGATAAACGGAACTCATTCCAAGCCTCTCTGGCTGGCCTCGATGCACACACATACCGCCATCGACGCTCCATGAGCTGTCCGCCACTCCCGTACGCACACTGCCGTCACCCTGAATGATGCACACACAACACAAACACACACATTGACGTGTGTGTGGTCGATGGACACCACTCGTCTTCACGCACCTCAGTCAGTCCGCTCAGACAATCGGCGGCCTCCTTCAGACAATCACCGCCTCGGGTGATGTGACCCAGTACCCTACCCACATCGCCGGCCGTCAGGGAGGCACGCTGAGCCGCCAACTGACAACGCACAAACATCACGATACACACATGCCACCACGCGCCTATCACGGCCACTCTACCCTCGCTCACTCACTCACTCACTCACTTGTGTTTGTATGGTGCGGTAGAGTGTGTCGGTGCGATGCTTCTCCTTCCCAAGCTGATCAAGGGCGTCATCCACATTTGCCGACTGTAACACACCACCAAGACCACACAGATGCGGCAGGGAAGTGGAGAGCCCCGTGAGTGGCTGACCTGTGGACGAGCCCCGCGGTCATCGCTATCGTCACGGTCCATTGCAGGAGGCTACGGATGAGTGACCTACTCTATACCACACCGCACACAGCAAAGCACCATGGAGGCCAGCTGCTTCAGGGCGTGCAGGCATCATGAGAACAGATCTGATGTCTGCGCACCTGTGAGGCCCTCACCGGCTACTTCAGGATGCAGATGCGGACAGATACCGCACCCCCCGATACAAACACCGCTGCCGGCCTCCGCGGATCTTTCGCCTTCCCCGAAACCCTGAAGCCCAAACCCTGACATGAACAATGGTTCCCTGGATCTGCGTGAGCCATCGTGACATGTTGACATCGATGCAGAGTGTCGCATCGTTGGACCAGAGCCTGTTTGAGGCGCTCTCTGCCCTCCCCTCGCCCGCAGCCGTCGCTCCAGATGTCGCAGGGGCCACGCGACAGTACGCAACGAATATGCAATCAGGTGAAGACAGATGCCGACCCATGTGTGTGTTATCTGTTTGTTTGCAGGAGCCTGCGTGAGCAGATTGCGCAGCTGCAGAGGGCCTTGGCGAGGGAGGGCAGCGAAGCAAATCGCCAGGTGTGTCTGTTGATGGACTGGTGCCCTGATCCAATGTACTGTGTGTTTGTCCGCACAGGTAGGATCAGCTTTGTCGTTGGTACGGCATGGTGCAGCAGCACCTGTCCAGAGAGCCGGCGGACCAACTTGCTGGCGGGCAGCGGCGGGCCGGCGTCAGCATCGGCATCGGGGGCACCCCGTCAGCGCATCGGTGGTGGGGATGAGGAGTTGAGGAGTGGGCTGCGTGAGACCCGCCAGATGATGCAGACGGAACTGCAGAGAATGCACCAAGTCACAGAGGCACTCGGTGAGCAAGCCAGCAGAGTATCGTGATCTCTGTGTATGTGTGTGTCTGTCGTTATGTGTGTCACACACAGATCATGGTTCGACGACCATCGGCAAGACAGACGAGGCCTACTCAGGTACGGGTGCATTTGGTGCTGCATGCAATGGCCGCTGAAGGGCGTGTTCCTGTCTGTCTGTCTGTCTGTCTTGAGTGCAGCGTATGGGCAGCGTCTGCAAAAGGCCGGGGCGCTGCTCAGCAAACTGAAACGAAAGTGAGCCTTCCAATAAGACAGACAAACGCATGTTGACATGTGTGCGTGTGTGGTGTGTGCAGGACTGAGATGGACAGCACCTTCATTTGGTACTCCTTTTTGTTCTTCGTGGCCGTGTGCTGCTACATCATGCTCAAGCGACTCAGAATATTATCGCTCACTTACTGGGTCAGGCAGGCCACACAGGCACACCACGGCTGGGACACATAAGATGGATGCCTCTGTGTGACGGATGGATACGTGTGTGTGTCCACCGTGCGTGCAGGCTGCGGGTGAGGTTTGGTCTCTTTCTGTGTTTTCTTCCGAGCTGTTTGTGCAAATGCTGACTATGCTCGGCCTCGCATCATGACACACAGACACAGACTGACAGACAGACAAGCAGATAGACAGGCGGGAAGACAGGCGCTGTGCGGCCAAGCGGGGACTGAACGGGCTCTCAACCGCTGACGTGACGCGCCGGCTTGACATCCCTCGACAACAAAGATCTCTCCCTGATTGCCAGCCATCTCCATCTCGGTGTGTGAGGATGAGGCTGGAGAAAGGCGTGACGCTTCATCCTCTGTAAGGATGTGCCACAGCACGAACACATACATACGGTCGGTGCGTGCCGGTTGTTTGTTCGTCGCAGGGAGCGCCAAGAAGAAGGCCGTCCGGGTCATCAGCCTCGACCTGAGTAAGCAAGCGGTCACATCTGACAAGCAGACGGTGCGGTGTGGTACGAGCGTCATCTGACCTGATCTGCAGACACGTTTGGTGGCGACGAGGAGGGTGGGGCCGAGTTCGGGGAGCTGTGCGTCGTGTTCGAGACGCAGAAGGGTACGCACAGACGCACTTGTGTGGTGCTCTGCACGTGTGCTGTGTTGTGTATGTGTGGTCAATTCCTGCAGGCAAGACAGGCTCCTGGCAGGTGGAAGAATACGGCCTCATCTACACGGGTGGGTGGGTCAGTGGGTGAGGGATGGATGGATGGACGGATAGGCAGACAGACAGACAGGGAGCCGGATGCGTGGCTTGGTAAGACACTGTGCCGGGATGGTTGTGTGCCGTGTGTGTTGTGTTGTGTGCAGACAAGCTATTCCTGCAGGAGCTCAAGGCGCTGGTCAGCAGGGGGCGGGAAAGGAGCCTGATCGTGGATTTGCATCTGCGGCCGAGTGCATTCTTCGAGCCCGTGCACACTGACCGGAGCCCCTCTCTGTGGGGGCGGGACACCAACGACAAGCTGCCGACGGTGGAGAAAGTGACGATCACCGTGTCCGGTAAGGGGGGATGGGAGTGCAGGAGCAGGCATGGTGTCTCTGGTTTTCATTCACTGTAGGCGGTGTAGAGGATGACCAGTTGGAGCAGTTTTACGACAACGTGATGGGAACGGTCATCTCATTCAACAACGAGCTCAAGGTGCGTCACATAGAACACCACACACACATAGCTCCCTGGATGTGTATATGTCGCTCGTCCTATTTTGCCCTGCAGGGTCACAAGAAGACCTGTGTGAGGTTGCTCGACGATGACCTGCGCACCGACTTCCAGCGGCGCTTCATGGCCCAGCAGGCGGGCCTCAACCTCTGCGGCGGGCCCTACAAGCTCAGCTCAGCGGCGGGCTTCGGTGAGTCTATGCTGTGTGTCGAGCGCCGCAATGCCGCTACATAGGTACGACACACATCACACACACCACGGCCCACGACGTGCCTTGAGTGTCTGTCTGTCTGGCCGTGTGTGTCGCCTGTCAGATGGTCACTCGGCGGCCCATGAAGGCTGCTGAGACAGCAGCGATGCATGCTGGTGTCAGAGAACATCTTGACGGTGTGCAGCGTAGAGCGGTGGGGTTGGAGGACAGACAGACAGATGAGTGAGTGACTGGTTAGCGGGAGGGGATGGCTTCCCTCGCAGCCACCACGGCTCACTGTGGTTGACTGTGTGGCGCGTTGCTGTGTGTGTCCTGAGAGCTTCATGCGTGTGCATGTCGATGATACACACCTGACGGGCTGAGTGGCTGCGATTTAATGCCTGCATCCTCCGTGTATGTCAGTGAGTATTCAGTTGAGTGGCACATCAGACACGGAGAGCACAAGTCAGTCACGTCACGGGCTTTGTCCACTCACACGACACATCACATCACATGCACACACATCAATGGATGGGTCATAAATACACCGGACACCAATCACATCAATCAGTCGATGGTGGAGGGGTGGGTGGATATGTGTCCGTGACTCGGTACACACGCACCCACAGACATTCAGACATTCAGACAGACAGACAGACAGAGACACACAGGGGGCGGGCAGCAGTGAGACGAGGCAGTCAGTCTGCGGACCTCTGTGATCGATCATCGACAGAAAAAAGGCAGGCGAGGCGAGGCGATCGGAGAGAGTGACACTCACACGCAGACCCGGATGACGATAAGCCTCTCTCCCTCAGTCTCACAGACAGACAGACAGACACTCATCCACTCATCCATCACATGACAGCGCACAACATTCACACACATACATGTCATAATCCATCCATTCGTTCATCCAGCCAGTCGGGGAATGCAGTGTGTGTGGCGCGGCAAAGCAAGCAACAAAGGCAGGCAGGCAACTACAAAATGAAGCAAACCTGTCTGTCCATCCGGGCGTGTGTGCACAGCCAGGCGAGAGGGTGTATGGGAATGCAATGCACCGTCGCCCAGGCCTCAGGCCTACACAGCCTCTGAACTCACCCATCAGAAAAGAGGCTACGAAAGGAGAGAGAGGGAAATGCTGCTGGTAGTAGGCCATCCATCTGCCTGTCTGACGAATCGAATTAGGCCTGTGCTGTCGGTGCGATTAAAAACGCCACCCACCTGCCGGCCCATCCTTGCAAAAGTACGACCGATGCAGTGCAGCAGAGGTGGCTGTGTGGGTGGGGTGTGACTATGGGTGCGTGCGATTGATGTGATTACAAAGAAAAGTGGTGACGAAGCGAGACAGCCGAACCACTCACACATGCGTAGACAGACGTGAACACACACACGTGACATGAATACACACACGATGGATGAAGTCCGCCTCCCTTACCTGAGACCAAAAATGCATACGTAGCCAGGCAGCCAGTACACATCAATCACATACTGGTATGGTGATAGATAGAGCGATCTTTCTGGTCTCGGTTGCCCTCCAACGTGCCCATCCATCCCGTCCGTCCGACCCCAGCCAGCCAGCTGTACAGACAACCCACACACGTACGTATGGAAGAGCAGAACAGCAGGCCGACCAGTCAACCATACACACACATCGATTGCTCTTGTCCCCTTTCGCCCCCGCCCGTCAGTGGATAGGAGTGTCTGCCTGCCCGTGTAGCGATTGAAGGATATGTACAGATAAATGGGGCGGGGCGGGGCGGGGCGGGGCGGCAGATAGACCGTTGATGCAATGCATCCTATCACCCATCCGGGTGGGGTGGGCAGGGAGACACATATCACATGCAAGAAGTAAGCCCCCGAGCCAGCCAGCCCCCCACCCCCCCACACACACTCAGAGAGAGAGAGAGAGAGAGCGAGAAAGGTGTGCAAAGGATAGACGCGATACATACTACGACGCGCGCATCAACAGACAGGGATGAAAAAGGACGGCCGGCAACTGCTGAGAGAGAATGGCAGCCAAGCCTGCATGGCGGGTGAGCGAGTGGGTGGTGAGAGAGAGAGACAACCAGGCACGCACACAGTAGCGATGCATTCGTTGGTGCGATCACGGGCGTGTAACGAGCCAAACAGCCAGCCTCTCTCTATCAGGTCAGGCAGACACAGAAGGAGGGAAGAGCCGTCAGCCAGTAAGTATGTACCAAAGGAAAGCACAAGTCAGTCAGAACACGAGCAAGGCAGGTGGATGAGCGGTCTTGACACAAACAAAAAGGGAGAAAAGGGCGTCCCCTCCCTCAGACATTATGACATTCACACAGTCACGACACACAACACACGACAGACACTGACGGAACGTAGCCCCACCCCCATGCACATCACATCGACAGCGAGAAAGAAGCCCCCCCTCCCATGCCATGAGCTCCGCCTCCTGTGAGCTCCGCCTGCCTACGCCTAGTATGTATGTCACTTACACAATATCCACACTCCCGCCACACCACCAGCCGAGGCCGCCCGCTCGTCAAGCAGACCCACCGAATGCATGGCATGGATAGCACCGACAGGAAGAAAGAATGGAATGGGGGGGAGAGGGATGGGAACGGGCGCCTCGACCACCCACAAACGTGTGTGCCCGTCTGCCGGCCATCGGTCCACACACTGCCTATAAACACGCCGATCCGCCGATGGTGTGCGCCACAAAAGGGGAAAGGGTTGGACGGGGAGGGGGTTGCAGAGAGGGGTGGTTGTGGGTAAAGAGGGGGCTGGATGATGTCGCCGGGCCGCTTTGTGGGTCAGCAGTCGCATCCGTAGTCCATCCAGCACGCCGGTGGACAGCCGTTCCGACGACAAAACTCCTGCCGAGATGCGGTGCAACCTGACACACACCACACACACCAGAAGACCACGCCAGACATGAGAGGGATGCTGGCTTGTGTGTGAAGACATGCAATGCATTGCGCGGCATGGCACTGTGGGTCCTCTCAGGAGGCCATCAGTCTGCTTTGGGAGGCAGCGAAGCCGTCACTCGACGAACCATTGCCGACCCTCTCTACTGCATGGTGGTCCGTCCGTACGTCAGCTACTTCGTACCTTGGAGTTGTCTGAATGGCGGGCTGTGGGATCGCGATGAGTGGCCCTCCCCCCTCTCTGCCGGTGACGGCTGCCGCGCCAGGCTCCGCTGCCTCCCAGCAGCAGCACTGGTGGCCCCCTCTGACTCACTGACACTATTCGTCAGACCGTCCCCAGTCATACCCGATCCAGACGGCTCCTCCCCTGATAGGATAGACAGGCGATTTGGCATCAGATGCAGAGGAAAGTGCGATGAACATCACATCAGACAGAGGAAAGGAATGCTACCTGTTGTTTGTGCTCTTCTTCTCGCTGGGAGTGTGTCGGGGAAGTCGGCAAGCGATGGGAGAGAGGTGTCTTCTGACGCAGGGGTTGAGGACACGCGCCTCACGCCCTCTGATGATGATGCGACACCTGCACACACACGAGAGGCCACACCACAGCCACCTTCAATCACCACCCTCTCCTCCCATCTCCATCCGATCTCTCCCTTTCGATGCGTTTGTGTGTCGTGATGCTCTCCGCTGACCTCTGACATTGCTGTGGTTGGCGAGCGTCATCCTCAACAGGGCGAGTACTCCCAGTACTCCCAATATATACATGGGAAGGCTGGTGCCGAGTGAACGACTGCCTGCTCCTCAGACAACCGGTCACTCACACGTCAGCGGGAGGTGACAACAGGATCACCACACAGTCCCCACTGATGACAAAACCGCACCCAATCCTCTCCACGCGGAACACGCAGATCTCTCCCTGTTCTCGCAGCCGACGACGATCCCTCTCTCACGCGAAGGGCTTTTCCAATGCTCCTTCAGGAAACGCCACGCACACCTCGTATACTCACGCGGGCCACGCCTCGTCGCAGGAGCTTAGCTCGCCTCTCCGTCGATCCCCCGAGAAACCATATCCCGCGCCCCAAAGATCCTTTCGCTCCTCTCGGCACACGTGATCTCTGTCAATGCCATCGCGCCTCAGGAAGTTGCTACAGGTGAGTTCCCTGATCTTCTCACCTTCGGAAGCCCTTATCGTCACTCCCAGGGCTTCGAAAGCCGTACTCTCTCATCCAACACTGCATCTCAGCCGCGAGAGGAGGCTGCCAGCTCCAGTGCTTCGGCATGCGGCCGCAGACAAGACCAGCAGTGAGCCTTCAAGTGGTGAGAGGGGTGATGACGACGAGATGGTGGAGCTGAAGCTCCCTCGAGGATTCGGACCAGCGGTAGGTCGCATCTCTACGAGGAGCTGGCTTGGGAAGGTGCTGGCAGCGCATGTGAGGGACCAGCGGTCGGCCCTGGAGCAGACGGCATCTCTCTTCCAGCCGTGGACCTGGGGCAAGGACCACCAACAGCACGCCATGTCGACCCCGGCGGCTGTCCCTGTGACCACCAACGCAGTGGAGTGGCTGCAAGGCGTGTGGGAGGGCGAGGGCAAGGTGTTCAAGTCGGACGGCTCGGTGGCCAAGGAGTACACCGAGGTGCTGAGCATTCAGCCCACGGCAAAGGCGGGCGTGTTTGGGTGGACGTCCCGCACCACGAACAAGCACGAGGGCAACCCTATGCACACCGAGACCGGCTTTATGCGATTGGTGGACGCTGCTGGAGGGTCGTCACTTGCAGCTGTGCCTGTTGACCTGTCGCTGAGCCACCCCTTTGGCCTCTCTGAGGTGGAGGTGGGCAAGGTGACGAGCGAGGGAGTGCTCAGCCTGTCAACCACGGGCGTGGAGGGCATCGTCCGGTCGCCGCTCGCCTCGGGCAAGCGGACCACGTCGCTGCGTCGCGAGTTTATCAGGGCTGAAGGTGGAGATTTGAGCTATCGTGTGTGGATGGGCACGACAGAGAAGGAGCCATACCTGCACTTAGAGGCCAGGCTTCACAAAACGACGGCAGCATGACTGATGACTGATGACTGACTGGGTGGGGAAGGGAGGGTCTACACCTTGGTTGATTGCGGCAGGAGATGATAGCCTTGGAAGGGGCTCGCCTTTATCGAGTGATGCATGTGGTTTGTTGTGTATCTATCAGTGTCGTGTCTTGGCAAGTCAGCATTTTTTGTGGTCGTGTTCATGTGAGTGAGACGGAACTGGACGACTATTTGTGCTATTGATTGAAGATGGACCCATCCATCCATCCAACAAGCCAGCAAGCGAAAAAGGCGACATCCATGACCTCATACGTGCGTTCGAGCAGCCACCATCATTTACGTCAGTCAATCCACACCCCAATCCCCTCCCTCTCGAGTGCTTGCACATGAAAAGGCGTCCTATTCCCACACGCCGCTACACACCCGTAGCTACCCACTGTCATGCTTGGCAGTGATCCTGAGACAATCACCGTCCCACGTGTCCCTCTCCTGCGAGCACAAAATTGTCGTGCCCTCCCCGCTGCCAAGTTGTGGAGGCACGGCAGACTCGAGCAGGCTGCGTGTGTGGGCGTCCAGGCCATGCAGCCGGAGGTCCACCGTCTTGCACCTGAGCCGCAGCAGCGATCTCACACTCGAACAGGCGAACTCGATTAAGTCGGGGACGCCACCAGGAACTGATGTGGGATTGGACACACAGACGCACAAACACAGACACACATTCACATACAGGTCTCTCTCTGTGTCTCTTTCTCTCTCCGTGGGGCTGCCTACCCTGCAATCCACCCACCTGTGAGTCTGACAACCAGTTTGGTGATCTGGGGGATTCCCTCCCTATGCTCCCCTGTGTCGATGCCCCCGCTGCCCACCCCCCAAATGTCACTCACAGTCACCGTGTCGAGATCCCGCTCAGACCCGATCGCCTTGATGGCCTGCAGCGCCTCTTGCATAAGCACACTGTCCTGGATGTACAGCACCCGCAAGTTGGGCATCTTGCTGGCAAGCTGGATGCCGGCCGCCAATGCCATGCGTCTGCTGATTGTCAAGTCCGACGCCTGCGGCATCGGCTGGATCTGGTCGATGAGGGCGAGGGCAGGGTGGGCGGGGGCGAGGGCGGCCTGTGCAGGCTGGTCGACACCGAACACACGCACACTCGTGGCCTTGTTGAATGCGAGGCCTCTGGCCATGTCGAGCATCGCAGGTGTGGGAGGGGTGGCGAGGTCGGACGACCTGAAGTCCACTGTCACCCGAGTCGCCTGGTCTGCCAGCTGGCGCATGAGTGTCTTGAGGATGGGGGAGGGTGCAGCGGGGAAGAGAGAGCTGTACAGGGTCATCAGGAAATCCCCCCGAGCCGCACCGGTGAAGCTGATGGGGACGCTGTCGACGCACACGGCACTGGCGAATGTCTGCAGGGCCTCGGCGAACTCGAAGACCATGTGGCCCACAATCGCCGGCTCGACGAACTTGACCTTCAGCGACTTGAGGGACCGACGACAGCCTCGTGACACGAGGACCGACTCCAGCTCCTAAGAAAGGAAATGACATGGGTCAGTATCATTGCATCTGTTGTCCATTCCGTGTTAGCAGCCTCCTGACCTGCAATCTATGAGTGCGCCAGAATGTAGCCAGCCATAACCCCCACCCAACCAAATTCCCCATCATGTCACCCTCAACCTCAATCGGCCCGATATCCTCCAAGTTCGCCAGCGGCCCCGGCTGTCCCTCCTCTGCAGCAACAGGCACCTGCTGCAGCACCTCGGCCTTCTGGCCGACCGTCGAGGGCACGTCGAACACCCTCAGGCACCGCGACGAGCCGACGAGTGGCCCCAGTGTGTCGATGTGCTCGTGTGCCTGCACCCGCTCCAGCGACGGGACGCGCCAGTGGCGGCTGCCGATGAAACGGTGGCGGGCAGTGAGGCCGCTGATGGATGTGAGGGCGGGGAGGGAGGGGGGCGGGGCACACACAGGGGGGAGGTAGGGGTGGATGCGCCGGACGGACAGGTGGTTGATGCGCCGGACGGACAGCATGTCCTCGTCGCTGAGCTCAACCGCCTCGAAGGCGATTGTCGTGAGTGAGCCGTCGGGGATGTCGGACGCCTCTCCCCGCCTCTCTGACTCCCTTCTCTTCTCCGCGACCATCGCTGTGCGGCCCTCCGTGTGGCCTTCGATGAGGGCCGTGACAGCGGCCAGACACCACCCGCCTTCGCCGTCCGGGTGACAGCACCAGATGCGGGTGAGTTTGGGCATGCGGCCGCCCCACCTCTTGGCCACGTTGACGGGCATCGCCTGCCAGAAGGCCCTGTCGGCGGCCCGGGAGGAGTCAATGTCGAGCTGGCGGCACTGAGCCCCGGCCTCCTTGGCGATGCTGTTGTCGAAGAGCGGCCAGACGCCATAGCCCGAGATGAGAATGAGGCCCTCACGCGGCAAACGCCTTCCCTGCGATGGGGAAGATGCAGCAGCAGCAGCAGCAGCCGGTTCGAAAGCTACACGTCTACGCTTGCCCTCGCCCTCGCCACCAGCAGCCACCACCTGGATGGAGACAACTCAAACAGCAAAAATGCCATGACCATGAGCTGGTCCATCTGTGTGCATTGATTGCATGTTTGTCTGTGCGTACCGGTGTGGAATCCTGTGCTCTGGTGGTGGTCCCAGCCGAAATCTTGCCCTTCCACGAAAACGTCTTGCCGCCCATTCGCTGACGTGGACACACACACGCACACACACACACACACACACACACAGAGACAGAGAGAGAGAGTGAGAGTGAGGGATCCGCACTGGAGGTCCAACGCACGTGTGACTGTCGTGTAGGTGTCTACCAGGTCTTGGTTGTGCTTGGGTGGTGGCTTGGTCCGGTGCGGTACGGTGACCGGCTCGAGCTCCTCCCTCCCCTCCACCTCCCGCATGAACACCACAGTGCCGCCATCGGTCTCCTTCGTGTCGTACACAGCGGCCGTCACCCACACAGAGTCGCCCCTCCTTTCCTCGGCCGCCACCGACACACGAGTGCCGACCTTGTAACGAGGCGCACGCAATGTCTGACACACACACACACGGCAAGAAGATCCGCCATCGTCAAATGCATCAAATTTGGCTTCCTGCTGGTCTTACCGGTCCCTCATCGCTATCGTCGTCATCGTCACTATCCTCGTCCACACCCTCCGCTGCACACCACCACACACACCGATTGATCCGACCGACCTACCGAGATGGAGGCGGCCGCCTGCACACTCACCTTCATCGCTGTCGCCACTGTCGTCCTCCTCCTGTTGGTTGACCACCATGTCGCGCGACAGACGCCTCCCAGCCTGCAACAGCAAGAAGATCCACTATTGTTGAATGCATCAACTTTGGCTTCCTGCTGGTCTTACCGGTCCCTCGTTGATACCATGGCCGACTGATGGATCAAACGAAACGATGTGCCGGTCGTGCCAGCCATCTGCACACACCACACGTCCACAGCAGATGAATGAATGAGTGCACAACTGGCGGGTGAGTTCAGTGACACCTGAATAGGTTCGTTCTCAACGGTGCGATGAAGCTATTTCTCGAGAGATAGAAACATCAGCAGCCCTCTCCAGAACAACCAGGCGGGGCAAGGGGGCGGAGGGGGGGCAGCAGGTCCACTGCGTGGCACTGGACGCCTCAGACGCACTTCATGCGAGACGATCCCTCTGGCAGGTTTGGCTGACTTTCAACGTTTTGGTCCAGGAAGGCCTCTGCGGCCGTCCGCTTGGCTCCCCTGTCCGCCATCGCCGCCAGATCACCAAGAAAAACGCAAGCTCAGGGTTTGGGTTTGAGGTTTGGGTTTGGGCCGGCACCTAGGGAGCTTGCGAACATCTCCCGTTCATTCACTCATTTATTCATTCATTCATTCATTCATTCATGGATTCGTTGATTGTCCTGACCCGTACGTGCGAACATCAATGCGTCTCGGGAGCTGCTGTGTATCCATAGACACACTTCACTTTGAAGTAAGTACTCACGTGAGTCCATAAATGCAGCCAATTATTCACCCAGCCACCGTCCAGCCACCCGTGTGTTGCCTCACGAATCAGCCAGCCGCATCGGTCGCACGGTCAGACGAAGGACAAGGTTAGAGAGATAAAAGCCTGGATGGACACCCACCATCACCCAGACAGACACAAAAGATCATTGTGTGCGTGTGTGTGTGTGTGTGACTGGCTGGCTGGCTGGCTGGCTTGCTGGTCAGTCCTTGAAGCTTGCTGGTCAGTCTACTTCGCTCCTTTTCCACATGTGGCTTACTATATTGAGAAGCAAACACTTCATGCCGATTGGACACAACTGACGACGGGTCGTGAATGACGAGCATTCGTTTGCGGACATGCATTGCATTGGATAAGTGGTGCATTGAAAAGGCATGGAGGCAGGTCCTGTCCTATACATCAGATCATGTAAGAAGCACTCGCGGCCAAGGCAAAGATACACCCATGCAAAGCAAATCGACGGCACCGATCAGTCAGTCCCAGAACTTGATCAGCCCGTCCCATCCGCAAGTGGCCACCTGTGCACACGACAGATCAGACGACGTGAGCAACCTCCTCAGCGGGTCTGTAGGTGTCTTGTGTGATACCATACCCGTGACGTCATGGTGGGGTGCCACGCGCACCCGATGCACACACCGTCGTGACCCTGACACAACACAGAGAAGACACGTATGAGGGACTCTCTCTGTGCGACATGCAGACTTCCCTTCCTTGGGCCACCCGGTTCACCTTGAGTGTCCTGTAGTTCTTCATGGTCTTCCAGTCCCAGAACCACAACTTTCCTGAAGCAAGGAAAGACAAGCAAGACCGCGGTCATTCTGTGGAGAGTGTCTGTGGGCCTGATTTCGCACCGTTGATGTCTCCCGATGTGATGAATCGTCCGTCCGGCGAGAAGTCCAGCTGAATGCCGTATCCCGCGTTGGTGTGGCCCTTGAACCGCTTGCGGCCCTGGTAGCGGAACCGACCCACACACTCGTACACCACAATCTGACATACACACAACAAGCGAGCACACACGCATCCGTCAATGCGAATGCCCCCCCCCCCTCTCTCTCTCTGTGTGTGTGTGTGTGGGGGGGGGGGGGGGGGT
>CDMY01000632.1:0-15126 GCA_001179505.1 Vitrella brassicaformis | reverse complement strand
GGGGGGGGGGGGGGGGGTCTTGTGGTCCACCGTACCTGGTTGTCCATGGATTGGCAGGCAAGGTATCGCTTGCTTGGGTGGACCTTGACGGCGGGCATCGACTGCATAAACGGCTCAGCTATGTGCTGCAGCAATGCAATGGGATGGGCACACACACAACATTCGTGCCATGCACCAGCACCCCCTTGAGCCTCGCCTCCCTTGTACGGTTACTCACCTTGACGACCACCGGTATCCCGAACTCCCACACGAAGAGCTTCTTGTCGTCAGAGGTGGTCACCAGCAGATTGTTGTCATCGACAAACGTGACCTGCACACACGCACATGAACACATATGCCGCACATGGACATGCCTCTGATGTCTCCGTAGGCATGCGTGGCGTACCGTGTTGACGGCCCCCAGGTGTTCGTTGTACTCCTGTGTGATCTGGCCCGTGTCTGCGTCGAACTGGACGGCCTTCTTGTCGGACGACCCGATCAAGAACACATTCTGCTTGTCGTCGTCAGGGTGGATCGTCACGCAATACGGCGTCTGCACACACCCACACACACATTCACAACACACATGTCTCTCGCTATGCATGTCCGTCCGCAGCTCTCTTGTGTGCGTACCGTACCTTGCCGTTGGTGAATGTGCCTATGATTTTGCCCGTCTCAGTGTCCCACAGGTTGATGTTGCGGTCGTACGAACAGCTGAACACACCATAGACAGACAGACAGACAGATGTGCAGGTGTGTTTGTTGTCGGTATGGCATGGTGGCACTTCACGCACCTGTAGAACCTCCTGCCGTCGTTGGTAAACTGGATGTCACGCACGGCCTTGTCGTGACCCGTGTACGTGCGGATGCACCTACACACACACACACATGCCATACCCAAAACGGGAGGGAGACGAATGGGTACATGACACACACACACGTGCGTGTGCGTGTGAGTGTTGTGTGTGTGTGACTGCTCACTTCCTCTGGTTGTAGACGTCCCAGATCTTGATCTTGGTGTCCATACTGGCCGACATCATCAGATGACCTGCACAGCACATCCAAACACACGCAGGCACACCACACGTTAGTGTAGGCGTGCGTCGACCTGTCTGAGTGAGTGTCCATCATTCATTTTGTGTACGGTACACCAACCAGTCTTCGGGAAGAACCGAACGGTATTCACGCCCGCCGTGTGACCTGTGTAGGTGTAGATGCACCTGCAACCAAAGCATGACACGCATTTTCGTCCATCTACTTTTTCCTTTGTTCCCCTCCCTCCCTCCCTCCCTCTCTGTGTCTGTCTACTTACTGTTTGGGTATGTAGTTGGCCTTGTCCCCCGATCGTTCGATGGTCTGGTCGCCCTTGGGGTCGATCCACGACCTGCCCTGGTAGTCCCTCTCGGACTTGCCGTGGAAGATCGACGTCACACGCTCCCCGCCCTTGTCGCTGCTCTCCGACGGCGGCTCGGGGAGGTTCTCGCGGCGAGAGGCGGCCGCCGCGGCCTCTATCTCAGCCACCGTCTGCTTATTCTCCTCCGCCTCCCTCATCAACTCCTCCCTACATGGACAAACATACAGACAACAGCAACCGGCACAATGGCTAACTGCCATGGACTGGACCACCGTTTGGTGTGCGCGTGTGCCTTTACCTTCTCTCCGCCTCCCCCACGAATGGCGCCCAGGGACCCAAGTCTGCATGACATCACAAGAACACACATACATGGACTTTTCTGGTCGATCTGTCTCGGTTCCTGCGTGCTTCTTTGTCTTACAGTCGTCCGACGCTGGGTCGCTGTTCTTGACACGCTTGCGGCTGTCCTTCCGCTGAGCCTTCTCGAAACTGAAACCAGCAAGTACAGGTGACATTTTCCGTGTCTGCGGTGTGTCTGTCGGTGCATACATACATGTTGGTGGGTCCCTCTGTCGGCTCCTCCATGGCACCCACACGACGCTTCTGCCAACGGGACACGACACACACATAGCAAGTTCTGGCTGCATCTGTGTACACCCCTATCGCCTCCGTCCCCTCCCTCACCCCCGGTATGCTGTAGTCCGACGGGTCGGCTGCGGCACCGACGCTGTGGAAGGTGTGGTACTCCCTGTGGAATGCGAAGTGGGGCAGGTTGTGCGCCTCCAGGTGACCCGTCAGGTGGTTGCGATGACCCGCATACAACTGGTCCACCTGACACGTATCACATCACATCACACGACATCACACGCAGGCGTGTGATGCAGACAGGAACACTTCTCTCACGGCGACTCACCTTGTACGGGTGCACAGGTCCCTGTAGCGGCGCGAACAGCGACTCGGCTGTGGGATTGGTGTAGATCTGCTTGGCGTTAGGGTCGTGCATGGCCACCCTCTCCTCCTCGTGTGTGTCCACATCAGGAGCCACGTTCACAACCGCCAGCGAAGGAGCTGACGGAGCGGGAGCCGCGGCGGGTGCAGCAGAAGGCTCCTCCGCCGCTGGCTGCTCCTTCCTGCCGTTGTCCTTGCCCTCGCCCTCGTCGCCGTAATCATTCAGCCAATCCATCCTCCTCCCAACGATGGATGTCACAAACAAACCGCTGCAAGAGCTGCTATCTCAAGCCTTCGAAGACGTGCCAGGTCTGACCACAGCCGCAGGCAGAGAGGCCGAACGCACTGCGAGATCAACGCGAGCTCACAAATGAAAACCCTGAAGCCCAAACCCCTGACGTAGGTTCGGACTTTCCTGACACGGCTCTTCCCTCGTGCTGTTGGCTGCCTCGGTCGGCTCTCCCCATCTCTCTTTCTCTCTTTCCCTGACGCTTAGTCGCCTTGTGTGCTGTCGGTCAACATCTGCCCACCCACAGGCTCTGGGCTGTTCCCGAGCTACCACGCCAGTTGAGGGCCACATCTGGTGTTGTCCGTCGGCCGTGAGTGTCTTGTAGCCCTCCCGTCATCGGTACGAGACGAAAAGGCACAGGCAGGGGGTGGGCAGTGTCTCACACACAAAGGCGCCTTTCATCACTGTCTGGGTGCACTTGCTTGGTGCATGTCCTGCCTTTCCAGGCGTTTGCCGCTCAGTTCTGCCCACGTCTCCCTGTTGGTGTCGCTCACGTCGTCGACCATTATGTCTCGCACTCAGTACCTGTCTGATGAGAATCTGCGGACGTTTCGCACGTCCAAGTGCCAGCGGCTGGTAGAGGGCCGTTGCGACTTCGGGGCTGACCGTTGCCCCTACTCGCACAACACCGAGTGGACGAGACGGCGTGTGTTTTACCACAACAGCAAGGACGCCATCAAGTACTGCCACCTCAAGTGCCCGGACGTCCAGATCGACTTCGAGAACGAGTCCATTCGGTCCAACACCTGCAAGATGGGCGACAAGTGCCCCTACTCGCACTCGGCCGGTGAGGGAGCTACCAACGGGGACAGACAGACAGATGGGGATAGGAGGAGCGAGGTGTGGCACGTCACCGTCACGTGTGCAATGCATTGATTGTATTGTGTGTGTGTGTGTGAACGATCAGAGGAGATATTCTACCACCCGCTGTTTTACAAGACCCGTGAGTGCCCGTCGTACCAGCGTATGTCGAGCTGCCCGAGGTACTACTGCCCCTTCATCCACAGTCGCGCTGAGGACCGCACACGTGAGCTGAGCAACCGACAAGACAGACAAACCAGCACTTGACCTGACGAACAAACGCCACATCCTATCTGTGTGCGGCTCTGTGTGAATGGAACGCAGACCATCCCGATCGCCAGTACAAGATGTACCAGAAGTACCACCGCAACGACGGCATCGAGCTGCCGCCCATCGAGGGTGTCATCCTGGTCGAGGGCCCCCCCAACAGCAGCAACCGACAGCTCCCACCCATGCCACAGCCCGCCGCCACCAGACCAAACGTACCCCAGCCACCCGTCCAGGTCCCCACTGCACCGCCACAGCAGCCCAACGACCAGCTCACCAAGATACTCACCGCCCTCCGCAGCCTCCCCGAGAGCGAGCGTGCCCATTTCCTGCAGAGCCTCCCCAACGTGGGCCAGCTGCTGTGCCAGGAGGAGGCCACACGCGCGTCGGCGGTGGTCGGGTCGGCCTATACGTCGTCACACGCCTCTCCGACAACCCCCATGTCACTCCCTGACAACGAGCTGGCGCCCCTGGCGTCGACGAGTCGCCCCAACTTGGTCATCAGCAACAGTGAGGATGCGACAGCGGCACTGCACGCCCTGCTGCACTACTACACGCAGGCCGACGACCAGACCACCAAGGCCCTGCAGCCCGCCATTCTCGAGACGGCCCTGCCCATTGTGCTGCACTCGCTGCGCAAACACCCGGTGCCCCAGGCCGATCGCACCAGCAGCCAAAGCGGCTCGACACCCTCACTCCCGCCGGCCCCGCTGTCATCGCCACCCCACCACCTCAATATGCCCGGGCTGTACGACGAGGCCAATAGCGGCCACGTGCAGATGGGCATGGGCAGGGGAATGGGCTTCACCATCGGCGGTGGTGGGTGGGACGCTGATGGTGGGGACGGGTGCCGACGGCTGGTGCAGAGGTACAGCCCACACAAGGGGAGCGACAGTGACCTCTCGACCGTCATGCAGGGTGAGCAGAGCACAGCAGAGCATACGGGTGTCTGTCCAGAAGGGATGCGATGCGTGCAATGTAATTAATGTGGTCTGATCTGTCGGTCTGGTCACGCCTCATTGTGTATTGTGTGTGGTTCTGTTCTGTTGATGGGCTCAGGTGCATCCTCCAGCTGGTCGCGTTCTGGCTCGTCGGCGTGGTCCAAGTCGCCCAAGCGCGAGGACCCCCCGCCCTCATTCTACTCACACTTCCCACAGGCCTCTGCTGATGCCGCCCACGGCCACCGACAGGCCACCCCCACCCCATACACCACTCTGACGGACCGCGAGCGCCTGGCGCTGCCCAGGGGCCTCCTCGACGACCACGAGGGCCAGGAGGGGGGGCTGTGAAAGACAGACCAACAACGTGAAGACACAGGGGGTGGGGAATCGAATCGCTGACGTACGTCCATACATACTGACTGGCTGACTGACTGAGTGACGGTATGCATATGTATCTCTCCAGCGCGTGAATCGCGCACCATACCGTACTGGTTGCTCTACAGGATGTTGTTTGATGAGGGTGGGGTTAGATGGGGGGGAGGGGAGGGGACGGCGTGGGTACTTAGTGTGTGGGAGGCGCATGGGAGGGAGTGAGTTACTCTCTTGGCTGACTTATCGCTTTGCTGTCGTGTCGTACCATCGTTTCTTCGCGGCTGTATTGTGTTGTGCTGTGTTTCGCGTTGTCGTTCTTTCGCACGACCATATCTGTATTTAATCGACATACATTGGGAGGGGCGGGAGCGGCGGCTTGCTGGACGTTTGCGCCTTGTGTGGTGATGATTGATGTGTTTGTGCATGGCGTGCAGGTAGGTAGGCAGCTGGTAACCCGTCTGTGGTATTTGTGCTTTATCTTTTCGCCGCCACCTATTCCATTCTCTCATAAGGACAGACGGTGAATGCGGTAGTTGGATTAACTAACGAATCGATGGGCCATCTCGGCCACTGACCCGACCCGTAGGCCCACATTTCACATCAGTGGGAACGATTCCTGCCTGCAGTAGTGCTCACAACACAGCTCACATCCACTGCCTTCCATCCACGCCACGGCATCCTACTTGCTTCTAGGGAGGGAGGAAGGGAGGGATACATCGATCGTCGTCTAGTCAATGAATGCATAAGGTGCGTGCGTCTGACTCGCGTGTGGGCGCGTGTGTTCACCTGTGTGTGTGCGGGCGCCTTGGAGGGAAACGGGGTCTCATCCAAAAGGAAAGCCACAACGCTCGGCGCGGCGGACAGGAGGGATGGAGAGGGAAGATTGTCCCTTTTTCATCTTCCTTCTCCACCCTCCGTGTCTGTCGAACGGGCCTAGATTTTAGGATGAGGCTTTGTTTGGGTGCCCTCATCCATCCATCCATCCATCCACAAACTGACTGACGTGCAAACGTACTTTTGTCAGCGGTTTGTGAGTATCGAATTGGGTGTGTGTGTGGGGGGTGGGGTGTCGTGTCCTTTCTTCCTTCGTGTATGTCGTTTTGTGCCGGATTTTCTTCGTTCGTAGTCCATGCCTGTGCATTGCATTGCATGCATGAGAGCTATCGAGTGACTGACTAACCGACTGACTGTTTGTGTGCCCTGACATAATTGCCTTGCAGCCGTCTTACAAACCGTCTCGCCTTACCTCGTCTTGTCTTGCGCTCTGTAGGGTGTAGTTGCCTTGCTCCATCTCATCTCATCGCCTTCCCATTGCTTTCCTACCTTACCTGGCTGCCGTGCGACCGATTGAGTCGATTGCTGCTGCCCGTCCCGTCCCGCCCCGTCCCGTCCTGTGAGCAAGGCAACTAGTTGCCTTGAGTTGCATTGCATTGCTGCTGCCTGAGAGATGTGTCGTACGTACGTGACGTAGGCAGGTTATATACATACCATACGTGTGTGTGTGTGGTGTGTGGGGTGTGTGTGTGTGTGGTGGGGGGCGCTGCGGCTTTCATCTTCTGCCGCTCCGCTTGCCTTGCCTTGCCTTCTTGACTTGATACCATACCGCCGCCCGCTTTCTCACAGGAGACGGACGCGTAGGTGACAGACAGACAGCTGGGTCAGCCCAGACAGGTCGATGCAATGGGGGAGGGAGGGGAACGGCCGTGTGTGTGTGTGGATGGGGAAAGATAGAAGGTGGGCACAGCCAGGATCAGTCAGTCCATGTGGCCTCGCCCCCTTCCTCTACCCGTTCATGTGTTGTCTGTCTTTTTGTTTAGGGTTTTGCTCCGCCCGCCTCCCTCCTTGCTTCCTCGTCCTACCCTATCCTACGTGGGGTCCATGCATTAAGTACATGCGTAGGGCCTAACTCACTCAAAAGTATGTGGATGCGATGCGATGCGTGCAGTGGCTGTGTGCTTTTAGTGACTGACTTGTACTCACTCACCTACCCTGCCTCTACGTATGCAGTGCATGATACGATGCTCCCACACCACACCCTGTCGTCTCCCCGCCCATGCCATGGCCCTCTGCCGGTCGGTCTTATTTGGATCGCCTCGCCAGAGGTTTTCCACGCTTCCACACCCGTCCGCACCCATGCATGCCAGCCGTCTCGTCCCGTCGTCCGTCCCCTGCTGCCCTCCTCTCTCTTGCTGCGCGCTTTTTTTCCAGCCGCATTGATTTGTGGCGTCCCATCCATCTCATGTTTCTGTGCGTGCCTTGCGTGTGACAGAGAGCTGAGAGAGTCCACCCGTCCCCCGTCCAGTCCAGTCCATGGCATGGATGCGATGCAGGCATAGGGTTTAGCCAATCCCTTACATATACTCACCACTCTACTCACCACTGTCTCACTCACTACTACTTGACGGAAGCAATTCGTGGTCTCCTTGGTGGCGGTTGTTTGTTGGCCACGGGAGAGGACAGACAGACAGGGAGATGGATAAGAAAGCCGTGGGCTAGTCGGCATGACGGAAAGACAGCTCAGCTTCCTCGCCGGTGTGTCCATTTTGTGCGACATCACTCACACACGTATCTGGCGGTCAGCCAGGCGGACGACACACATTCACACACACACGAATTGCTTCCTGTACTCTGAAGATATTAGCCTTTAGCCCTTAGCAAATAGTCGTTGCTCCCTCACCTCAGCTCGCCCTGCCTGCCTGCCTGCCTGCCGTCACTCTCACCCTCCCCCCTTGCTTGCCTGCTTGCTGCATTTCCAGACAGACTTTCAAGCCGCAAATGAAATGGGCTCGCCCGATTTTCACAACGAACGAACCCGAGCCATTTTGCGCGTGTGCATGTGTGCATGTGTGTGCGTGTGTATATGGTTGGCCGTGTGACGTCGTGTCCAGCCACGTTTACTGTTGCATGTCATGATGGGTGCGCGTGTGCATGCGTGTATATGACGTCCGTCCTCACCCTTTGTACTTGCATGGCATGATGCGTGTCGTGTGTTCTGGGCGGGAGGGAGGGAGGGCGGCAAGGAGAGGAAGACAAGGAAGAAACAGAGAGAGACATTCGATTTCCCCGCTCACTCGGATTTTCGTAAGAAAGGTGGTATCGTATCAACTTTCTGTGTGACCGATTGGTAGTGTTTTCTTAGACAGACAGACAGACAGACAGACAGACAGAGAGGTAGATGCGCGGAGCGGACAGAGATGCACCGGTGACCGTCTGGCTTTGTGAAGCGTAGGCGGATGCACTTCGTAGTGCTGCCCTGCGTCAGGCGTGATGGGCCAGTCACGAGTGCTGTTGTTGGCCTGGCTGCATATCCCTGTCGCGCCTCGGCTCTTTTGGTGTTTGGATCTGCAAAGTACGTGTACCGTATCGGGTGGGCCGCTGTGGTGCCGGCGTGAAAGCGTCCGCACTCGCGCCTTCGGCTCACCTGCGTAAATACCCAAACCTTGACGACTGTTGCAGGGTGCAAGAAATGACACATCAATGATGAGTCTGTCATGAGGAAAGTGGTGCCTTGCGTGCATGTTGTGGTGTATATCGCTGCGCTGATGAAGGGAGGGAAGATCCCTCATCGCCGGTGATTCGTCACTTCATCAGCGCACGAGCACTTTTTGGGTTGCTTCTGGGGTGCACTGTCTGCCTTCACTCCTCTGGGTCTGTATGATTCGTGTATGTGTATGTGCTCATGCATATGAATGAGACGCTGCGAGGCCACTCCTGCGAGCTTAGCCGCGTCTTGTAAACTTGAGGAGACAGGACGGGAGTAGACAGGGGAGGAGAGACCGTTGAAGACAGCCCAGTGGCAACGGTCTCTCTGTCTTTTTCTTGCGCTTGCGCCTTCCTTATTCCGACTGGTTGACCTCTGTGTGTTGCTTCGTTTCCCCCTTTCGTGCTTGTTTGACCATCGGACAGTCCTTTCTATTATCAGTGTGTGTGTACGGACGTTCACAGCGACTGATATCTTTATCATCGGTCACTCTCACTCAACCACAGCGAAGATCATCGCCACCAAGCCAATCCGCCTCGTCACTTCACACATCCATTCTCCACTAGACCCGCTCGCTGAATAGACACTCGGAAGCTGGAAGCAGCGAGCACCCAAACACGACCGAATGATAAGAGTGATTGCATCGCATTTGTTGCGCCGCATCCAGCAACAAATTTGCCGGTCTGTAGCCATCAGTGTCGGTGCCTCGGATACCAAGCGCACACTTGACCGAGTCTCTCCAGACGCTTAATAGTCGGTCGATTCATTGCATTGAGATGAAATGAAATCACAATTTCGTGAAAAGGGTGGCCAAACGAACCCTAACCCACAAGTCACCCCGAAGTGATTTAGACTCATCGCAGCGGCGTGATTGCTGCCGCCTTTGCGGTTTGTTATCATGCATCGAGCCGGCGCAAGAATGAATGTGTTTGTGGATTAGACATGAAATGCTCAGTGTGTACGCGGGCGATGCACTGCCGTTCACGTCTGTCTGTATGGACACGCACCGCACAGCGACATGCATCGAGTCAAAAGGAGACGCGCATGCAATGCAGCACGGCCATGGAGCGAGTCAGTGCGATGGCAGGCATCCAGGCAGTCTGTATATCTGTGTACACACACCCATTGACGGTCTAGCCGTGCTTGGCATGCACTGCGCCCCATCCTTCATTCCTCCCTCTCAGCTAGCTAGCAGCCCCTCCCTCACCATCTGGTGACGATCATGTGGATGGTGCTGCCCCCCAGTACGCCGTACTCCGCCAACAATAACTCGTCCGAAATCGTCCTGCAGGGGGGATGCACATCAGTCACGCACACACACACACTCCCTCCCTGCCTGCCTGCCTGCGTGAAGGCCTTACGTACTTGCCGCCAAAGATCAGGTGTATTTTGGAGATGTCGTGGTACAAAGCCGCCTTGACGTGAAGCACGAGGGATTCTCGTCGCACCCACAGAGGGACCTGCCGGCCTGTGGGTGACTCCTTGATCCTCACCCTCATGTAGGCAGTACGCACCCCTCTGCGGCAGTAGAACAACGTGACAGTGAGAGAGAGAGAGAGGATGGTACTCACGTCGCACATGTCTAGTGCATATGCCTGTGTGACAGACAGACAGTTTATGCCCTTACCGTGGAGGCGGTCGCGTGAGGACGTAATCGCCATCATTGCTAAACGTAGGGAGCACGTCACTGCACACAAATCACACCACATCGACCGCCCTTGATGATAGCATCTTCTCTCCATGAACACATGGATGGCCGGCACTCACTAGAATGGTGTTTTGCAGAAACACCTGGGTGGCACCGGCTCCTCGGCCATCTCCTCATCTTCATCATCGCCGTTGCCATCGCCGTCAGCTGGCCTCTCGGGTGGGCCTAAGAGGATGCGCCGGTAGCACTCCCTGCAATAGCACACATGCCCTGCACACACGCATGTCCACACACATGTCGGTCAACGTCATCATACTGTCTCTCTTGCTGACTGACCACACGGCAGTGTGACGGTCTTCTCCCTCCCCTTGCAGGCGAGACACATGCGGTCGCTCTCTTCCTCTTCCCTCCTCTTCTCGTCGTGCAGCGCCTCAGCACGCCGCTTGAAGCCCGCCAGCCGCCCCATCTCCTCATCCGCCCGTCCCATTAGGCACTCAATCTCAGCTGCAGACCCACACTGACGCAGCCGTTCGTCGGTGAGGCGCTCCCTCTCGAGTGTGGCGATCTGCTGCTCGAGTTTGACGATGCGGGTGCGGTGTGCGGCGTTGTCCTGCTTGAGCGATGTGATGGTGTTGTCCTTGACGGTGAGGAGGGCAGCGTTGGCCTTCTTGTCGGCCACGTGGCGCTGCAGCTCGCTGTCCTTCACCCTGCACATAAGGGGATGAGAGGCGATGATGAATGAGTGGAGTCGACCTTTTCGCACCGAATGGTCTCGGTGAGCTGGGCAACAGTTGAACAGGCATCCTCTGCCCTCAAACGCTCCTGATGGAAAGACCGAAAAATGCGTTGTCTTCTGCCCTACCCCGCCCCCTCTCCACTTGCCCGATTGAGTTGCCTCACCAATTCGAACACAGCCCCACTGGCGGCGGGAGGAGGGGGTGGGTGCGGCATGGGTGGCGGGGAGGGCATCAGCCGACTGTCCAGCCACTGCTTGAATGCTGGGACCATGACGAAGCGAAAGCGGACGGCTGCCAGCGATAGGGAAGAGCACAATCATGAAGAGCGACGTTGTTATCCGTGATGTAAGTGAGGGGGGTGAGGAGTGTCCGCCCGCTCACATCCAAATCGAATGATGCAGCCGTCGGACAGATCGTATCGCACGCCCAGCTTCAGTGGCTTCTCTCTGTTATCTCTGTTCGCAAAGCTGAACACGTGCAGACCCGCACATCACAATGCACAAAACACAAGAGACGGTCGTTGCGTTGCGGGCTGCGAGTGTTACAGGCAGGCCTACCATGTGCCATTGCCGCTGCCGGCGTCCCAGGTCTCGATGCTGTCACGCTCAACATCCAAGGGCACAGAAACACGTACACGCTCGTGGATGGATGCATCCCTGGATGGTCTCCCTTCGCTGACTCACGTATGATTGCATGCTTCCTCGAGATGGTGAGACTGCTGTCGCCCTCCACGAGCAGGTCCACACGGTGGCCATCCACAGGGAACAACTACGAACAGACGTCAGTCACGCACAGGCAGTTGCGCGCAGAGTCAGTGTTGGCTGACCCCCTCCTGATGCCGTCGTCCGATGTCGTTGGCGCCCTTGCGTATGGCGAAGCGAGGCGGGTCGGGAGCAGCAGTGTCCTCCAACACAAGATGACCGACCTGGTGGATTGACACACACACGCAGATACGGACAAGTGGATGAGCGAGCAGGAGTAAATCACGCGAATGTGTGGTTGGTCATCTCACCTCTTGCCCGAAGAATTCCGACGCCCGGTCGTCATCATCGAAATCGCCGTAAAAGTCACCATCTGAGTCAAGCAAAGCCATCTATCCATCCATCTTGCTGCCTTCCCTGCCTGCCAGCCTCCTTACCGATCGGCTGCGTCTGCATCTTGTCTGTACGATTGACTCAGCAAAGCGCCACTGGTCGGCTGAGTCCTTCAGCAGTCCATGAAGGAATCGCGATCCATTTGGTGGTAGCTCGCAGACGATCCGGGCAAGGAGGAGGAAACTCTCCTCTATATGACTGAATGACGCCTCGCCACTGCATCCGCCTCCACCTGACGACTGCAACGGTGTGCAACTTGCAATGAAAGGATGAATCAGATCTCGATCCGAGAGCTTTTTCTACTAAGGTCATCCCCTTTTGGGAGCTCATAGGGGATTGATTCCATTCCATTCGTTCAGTGGTAACGAGATGCAATTAAGTCTACACTTTGATGCAAACATGCAACGCATGCAATGCAATGCAGACACATGTGTACACATGCAATGCAGGTCAAGGGTGTCTGCATTGCAGAAGAGACGAGCGTCAAGAGGGCGGCAGAGAGGCAGCGGCAACGAGGCTTGCACACCGATGCGTCGATCAAAACCTGCCTCCCCGACCACCTGTTCCCTCCATCCATCTTTCTCGTTTGTGTGCCGTCCATCCATTGATTTGTCCCCCCACCCCGACTTAGATCCTTCACACATTCATTCAGCTCTCAAGCCACACCAAGCGACCAACCACATAATATACTCCTCACCACTCACTCGAACACGCACATATCCACAGCAAACGGAATTCCGTGAGCGAATCATGGCCACTCACACACTCGCCCCCAGCTACCCACCGCACACGTCACGTGTGCTTCCACGACTCACTCATGCAAATCTCTCTCACGTCACAGCCTGGCAGGAAAAAAGTCCTGCGTGCAAGAGCCACAAAGCAGAAAGCAGGAAGCGACGAGAAACACGGCTTGGGGTGAGGCAACTCAATCCAGCCCATCATTACGTCCGTGAGTATATACGCATACCATCCCCGTCACGTCACGTCGTCATCACGAAGCCAGGGAAAAAGACCTGGGCCAGGTGGGAGCGACACGACGAATGGGGGTATAATTATATATGAGCATTAAACAAACTGCCATGTATATGTTATGTGTATGGATCCGTCCTAATACGGACCTCGCTCGCATAAACATGTTCGCACCCATCACTCCACTCCCAGCTGCCTCCCCTCCCCTCAGTTCAGTACTCATTGAACCACTCTTGAATCTGCTCGCGATCGTCCGTCAGGATCAGCGCCAGCTTGAGCAGAATGCGCGCGTCTTGCGGCATGGACAGCGTCTCGGCCGCCACCGAGTCGAGCGTCTCGTCGATGGCGTCCTCACCAGGCCGGTTGACGGCTCCCGATCCAGTGCGGGTGGCGCGTACGATGACGACGCCCGCCTTGGAGGCCTCAAGCAGGGCGGCCTCCATCTCCTTCGACATATTGCCATTGCCGACGCCAGCGACCACCTGCACACAGAGACACACGTGAGGGAAAAGATAAAGGAGTGTGTGTGTGTCTGCGGCTTACAATGCCTTTGGCGCCATTCTCCACGGCTGCATCGACGAGGAAACCCTGAGAGCCTCATATCAACGAGCACAAGAGGATCTCGAGTGTCCTTGCGGGTTGGTTGGGTCACTGCTCTTCTCCCACCTACCTTGACGTTCTGATGTGCGTACAGAATGACCACCAGGGGCAGCTCGTCGGCCGTCTTGCCGTCCAACACACCGGCCAAGTCGCTGGCGTTGGTGTGCTTGTAGACGGATGAGCCGGCGTCGTGGAAGAAATGAATGTTGCCGAAGAACACAGTGCCTGGCAGGATCGACACATCATATGTGTACAGACACATACACATACGCACACACACACGTGTGTGTCTTGTCTTGTCTTGTGTCGCAGGCAGGCACCGCACGCACCGATGAAGCTGTTCATGGGGCTCTCGAAGGTCTGTGCTGTAACTGTGTTGCTCTTGGTCGCCTCCCGACCAGAGTGAATCTGCAACACAAAACGCAGATAGGCGGCCGGTGAGTGGCAAGTACCCATTCACACGTAGCCGATGTGTCTCTACCTGACCTGGTCATTGAGAACAACAAGCACACCCCTTCCGACGGCCTCTGGACTGCTCGCCACGGCGATGGCATTGTAGAAGTTCAGCTCTCCGTCGGCTCCCAGCTGGGTGGGCGACCTCATTGACCCCACCACCACTATCGGCTTTCTCGTGTTGACCGCCAGATTCAGCGTGTACGCCGTCTCCTCGAGAGTGTCCGTACCTGCACACAGACACACACGCACACACACTGTCTGTATACAGCGTCCGCCACGAGCATCCCATCCATCGCCTTGGTCCCTCCCTCACCGTACCGTGTGTGATGACGACTCCCGTGACATTTTCTCGGTCGACTGCTGCCTTGACAGCCTCGTAGATGATGAGCATGGAGGTGTCGTTGATCCACTGAGAGCCCAGCTGGGTGGCCTGCACGCCCTCCACATTAACCAGCTCTAGCGCCTGAGGTACGGCCGCTATGAGTGCGTCGACAGTCGCTACACCTGCTCACAAGCAGATACACAACAGAGATGTATGAGGGAAACACTGCCATGGATGGGATGACGCAACGCTATCGCTCACTGCACTGACCGGATGTGTAAAACTGGTCCGTCGCACCAGATCCCCCTCCCGCAATGGTCCCTGCAGTGCATCCATGTGCCGTGCATGTGTGGTGTGGACGGCTTGATTTCTGAAAAGGTCACCCACCTCCTGTCGCAATGACGACAACGGTTGGCTTCTCATCGGACTCAACCTGATGGGAGGGAGCATTCATTACGGCACACGGTTGTTCCATGTGATGTGCCAGATCTCCCTTACCTGCAGTGACCTCTTGCGATGCAGGCCCTGTCCAGCTGTTCCAGCAAGGTCGGTGGGGGAGGCGCCACAGCCTCCAGGTGAGAAGAGAGCGCAAAGGGACAGGCAGATGCAGGGGAGAGCCACACGCATCGTGGTCAAGAGCAAGGGGGAGGGGAGGATACGGAGAAAGATCCAAATTCTGAAGCATCTCAAGCTCGCACAGGAGACGGGAATGCTGCAGACGGAACTGTGCGAAAAGGCCGGTGAGGACCTTTCCTGTAGTTAGCTCAATAGAGGATCTGCTGGGCGGTAAGTCCCAGAGTAAGAGTACTTTTACTTTACTAAGACCGATGGACTGGCCAATCAGTCAAAGTTATTTCTGTCCACGTAT
>CDMY01000631.1:24262-38944 GCA_001179505.1 Vitrella brassicaformis | reverse complement strand
TCGAATGAATGAATGAATGAACTTCATGGGCCTCCTGTGGAAGATGGCCCGCATCGGAGAACGGCTGAGCCCTTACGTGTCCGCCTGCTGCTTCATCATGGCCATCACGACGCTTTTCTTCTGATCTGATCGGGTCGGACCAACAAACGGCACACCGAGAGACGACGGGTCACAGCGCCGTACACGATAATGGACGACATGGGTGCAGGGCGACACAGCGGGCAGGGTGATGCATTTACTTGGCTGGGTCCTTCCATTCCTGCACTGGTCTCATGCATTGGCTCACCCGCACGACACACCTACGCACCCCGCCAACCCTGCCGCAACTCATCGTATCGATGCCTTGATTCATTCATGCGGTTTGTGCCTCTTGCTGCCCTTCTCCTGCTTGATGTCCAGAGCCGCCAGGAGCGCATGGTGGTGCGGCGCAGATATGTGCCCAGGTAGCGGCAGCAGTGGCTGGGACGGGTCAGAGGGAATGCGGGGCGGCTCCTGCTGCTGCTGCTGGGGGGCATCGGGTGGGTGTGGTCGTTTGCTGCCGACCACACCCATTTCGTGGCAGCTCCGGTCGGGAAGCTTGATGTCACTGGGCTGGCAGGGCAGCGGGGTGCTGTGGGTGAAGAAGGGGTGCTCCAGAGCTGCACTCGCCGTGACCCGACACTCTGAAGGAACCGACGAGTCGGGAAGGGAAAGCAATGCTCTCTCTCTTTGTCCATGTGTCTACGGGAGTGTGTGTGTGTCTGTGTGTCTTTGTGTGTGTCTGTGTCTTGCCTGGGTCGAGTGTGAGCATCTTGTCCAGCAGATCGACGCCAGTCTCATCCCAGCTGCATGATCAAGCACACACAAACCATACACACGCACGCACGCACACATTAGCGTCTGATGTGCCTGGCTGGATGGGCTGGCTCATGGCGCTGGAGTCCCTCAGTCCCTCTGCCCCACTCTCTCTGCGCTGCGTCCATACTCTCTGAATCTGCTGCGTATGGTGCGTGGGAAGTGCCTCGCCGGCCTGTGTTTCTCCCACTCGGGCAGCCGCACCGCCTCGCTCCATGTCGTGCTGTCAGGACCCCCGCACAACTGGATGAATGCACAATAAATGAATGAATGAATGACTGTATTGGCATCCCATTAATGCACACATGAATGAAACATACACCCAACATACCACACCAGCCCACGGACGCACGGCCTGCAGTGCGGTGGATCGGCCGATCGGTCAGCCAGCCTGCCTCACCCTGAAGATCATCTCGAGCATGTGCTTCTCGCTCTCGCCGTTGAATAGAGGCTTCCCCGTCATCAGCTCAGCCAATATGCACCCAGCGGACCAGATGTCGACAGCGGTGCCGTACTTGACCGAACCAAGCAGCAGCTCCGGCGGTCTGTACCACAGTGTGATGACCCGGTTGGTGTAGTGCGCCTGCTGGGACGACTTGACATGCAGCCTGATGAGTAGGACAAAGGTAGATGACCACAACGAATGAAGAATGCATGGACGGACCAGGCCCTCCGCTCCGCTGACCTGGCAAGACCGAAATCGCCCAATTTGAGCTCGCCTTCCTTCGTCAGCAGCAGGTTGGAACCTGCAGCACAATAAACACACCAGAGCACAGCACAGCACAGCACAGCACAGCACGGCCGCTTCTGCACTGCACGTGTGTGTGTTTTGTTTGTTGAGGGGGCAGGGGAGGCGCGAGTGGCGCGCGTGACTACTCACTTTTGATATCTCTGTGTATGATGTGGTGCTGGTGGCAGTGCTGCAGCCCCTCCAGCAGCTGACGCATCAGACACTTGATCTCACACAAATCAAACTGCACAGCACAGCACACACAACAAACAAAACAACCACACAACCACATACATATCCACCATCTTCGCATCTCATCTGCACGCCACGCACCACCCACCCTACCTTTCCGTGCCGCCACTCTGAAAGGCCAAGAAGGTCATGGTACATGTAGTCAAATACCATGTAGATGGCGGGAGAGTGCTCATCAGGCCCAGATGCTGGGTCGGCGATGGCACTGTCCGGCGGCGGCGGCGGCGGCTGCCCTGCTGGTGGATCACCGCCCTTACTGTCGCCTTGGTTGCTGTCCTGTGCCACATCAGCTGTGGAGCAGTCGAAGGCATCAGCTGCGGGGGCAGCTGCAGCCACAGAGATCGAGAGAGGCCATGTGTGTGCAGCACGGCCTCGCGGCACCTCGTGTGTGTCAATCATGTCTGTCATTGTGTCAAAGTGCGTACGCGTCGGTGTGAGAATTCCCAGGAAGGCGATCACGTTCCGATGACGCAGACGGCGAAGAAGTTTGATCTCACGAATGGCTGTGATGGGGAACTGCACGCACAATGTATGCAGATTCGGTCATGCTGCTTTGCAATAGATGAGGCCTGTCTGTCTGCCTGTCTGTCTGCCTGCGTCCACACGTGCATAGCATACCCCTTCCTTCATATTGCGCATGTTGATCCGCTTGAGTGCCACGAGTTGACCCGTCTTCTTTTCACGAGCCTTGTGCACTGTCCTGCCAACAGGGATGCATCCATAACACACACACAGAGCCAGCCCAGCCTCGGCCACTCCCAGAGCCATCTCTGCTCGCTTCGCACCCGTATGTGCCCTTTCCGACCATCTCCAGCTTCTCGTAATCGTCAATCGACTGCGGCAGCAGCGCCATTTGCGATGCGAGCTTGCATGTTCCCGTTCTTTGTAGGAACCGTTCTTTTGCATTTGCTTTCCCGCTGAGGGTCTTTTCACACCTCTAGCTCTCTCCCTGTAGCCATCCGATGACCTGACGTCGGTTGCCCATCCATCCGCTCGTCGGCCGTGCCGCCCAATGTGCACGCCTCGCACCGGTGCAGTCCTCAACTGCCCTGGCGGCGACGACACAGACGTCATGGAGCCCCGCCTTGAGCCGCCCGACGCCAAGGCGCCCAAGAAGCACACTTTCAGCGGCGCCGCTGGGCTTGTCAGACGCGTGACGCACAGGCTGGCGAAGACGGTGACCACAGCCGACACGCGCAAGTCGACTCCTGCGGCGGGTGGCGGGGCCAAGCTGCGTGCTGCCGGTGGTGGTGGTGCTGAAAAAGGCGGTGGGAGCGGGTGGCGTGCGGCATTGCTGGGCGGCATGTTTCTCGGCCGGCGGAGGAATCGGGGCGGCAGCTCTAGTGTGGTGGAGCATGCGGCAGATAGGGCGGCTGGTGGTGGCGGTGGCGGTGGTGGAGTCAAGGGGTTGGTGCGTGAGGGAGAGGGAGAGGGAGGGGCAGGGGAGGAGGTGGGTAGGCGTAGGCATGCTCGAGAGGGTATGGGTTCGGACGGGGATATGCATGCGGCGGCGGCTGTTGTCAACAAGGGAGAGCGCCAGCACGACAACGTACGTGAATGAAATGAGCAACCGATGGGTGGATGGATGGATGGATGGATGGATGGACGGATGGCATGCATGTCACACTTTTTTCTCTCTTGCCGTGTTTGCTCAGGTAGCTGCTGCCCCACCTCCCTCTGCGCCTCCTGCCGCTTCGTCGTCCCCGCCCGTCATCTACCGGGCCTCGAGCGAGGCCGTGGTGGTCGCACAGGAGCACGACCATGACTCCGACCTAGACTCTGATTCCGACACCGACTACGACGGCCACCCTGACGTAGCAGAGGGCTTCGACGGCCTCCTCGACGCCCATCTGACCCAGTCGATGGACCGAGTGATGGACGACCTTCTGGCCCGGGGCATTGATATCGACAACGAGCTGGTGGCCGAGCCGGCTGCGGGTGGGGGAGGGCATGGGAGTGGGGGAGGCAGCTACGGATATGGCAACTATGGCAACTATAGCAGCAGCAGCAGCCGTCCCGACATGGCCCTAGATCTGTCGCGCATTCGTCGTCCGCCGTCGTTCGAGAAGGTGGTCGTGCCTTCGTCTGACGGAAAGGTAGGCATGAATGAATGGATGCACTCAAGACAGATCATAAGACGTGTAGATGTATGTGTGTGTGTGTGTGTGTGTGTGTGTTTGACCCCTGCGCTGCAGGGTGTCTACGAGTTCAGCAAGACGCCCGACCAGTCCCCCCGTAGCCGATACACAGCGCCCCACACGACCACAGCGGCAGCATCGTCCGTCGACCAGACCTTCGCCGGCCGGTATTTTCGGCGTCTGCTGCCCAAGCCCAACCCCCTCATCGATGTGGGCTGGCCGGACCGCAACAGCCTCGAGGCCGAACGCACCACGCGCGCAAACAACCTCTCTGACGCAATCGCCATCTGCTGCATCCCACACATACCCGTTAGCCAGCCACTCAGTCAGCCAGCGACTGCACATGGTCTGTGTGGTGTCTGTCTACTCTCCAGGCCGACGAGATCCTGGAGATGGACATGTGCCCTCCCGACCTGGGCAGCTACACGCGTGTGGAGGAGGGGGGCGTGTGGGAGCCGGCCGTGGCGTGCAGCCACCCACACGTCGGCATGCGGGCCGGTGAGGACTGTGCGGACCTCGATGTGATAGCACAGGTCGACCGAGAGGCACAGGAGGCATTCAAGAGCCTCAAGTAGTACATATGGAGACAAACAGATGAGATAGACAGAAAAGCGATATGACCCCATTGGTGGTTCATTGCTGGCTGGCAGGCTGACACACACACATCCACCCACTCACTCACTCACTCACCCCATCACCCCATCACTTTGTACGTTGCATTGCGGGTGGTGTGGTGTGGCGCGGTGCTCTGCTTGCCACGTACTGCCTGCCTGTTGGTTGATGTTGATGGATGGATGGACGTGTACAGAATGCTCACCTAGCTACATGCCTTTGCTTTGTGTGGGTGTTGTCACGTCGTGTGTGGCTAAATGCAGGCAGCAATGTTATGTGTCTAACCTAGCTGCTGGCTGGCTGGCTGGATGGATGGATGGATGGATGTACGGCGTCACGTTGTGGTGAACGTTGTGGTGGTTCAACGACCGATTGGAGTCAGTCGATCATTTCAGAGTAAAGCGAAGCGCAGGCGGAACACACCGTACCAACCGTCCAGGTCTTACACACACCCATGCAGACGGCAGATAGGGAGGGAGGGAGGGAGGGCAGAAAACCATCCGCCACGCGCAGCACAGACAGGCAGGCAGGCAGGCAGACAGTTCACCGATACGAGCCGGCCAGACGACAAATAGACGTCACGTCTATGATATGAGGCAGCGACTGTATGTCTATATTGTATATGTGCATTGCACCCCCACAACTAATACGGACGAACGGCAAAAAGACAGACCGACCCGCACGGCGTCGCATTGACTGACTTTTTGGATTGCAATGATTGCAATCATCCACGAGCAATAATAGGCACACACACACACACACATCCATCCAATTCCCCCGCTACCACACACACACACATCCATGACACTGCAGGGCGTATTCCGCGCTCTCCGTTCGCTCACTCAGTCATCATTGCCAATCTATCGCACGTTGATCAGTCGCAGCTGCCTAACGAACTAGCTTGACTAGCTTGATGGCGCTTCCTCTCCCTCCCCCTCTCTCTCTCCCTCCCTCACCAGCCCACACCGACGACAAATCCAGACAGACAACCGCGGCATCCCAATCGTGAACAGGGGTCTGACGAAAAAAATCGACTGAAAAAAAGACGGAGGCCGACCGACTGTCTGTCTGTCTGTCTCGCTTGTGAACTGCATTCCCAGACCTGCAGAGCAGAGAGGCAGGCAGGCAGGCAGGCAGACCGTTGTGTGAATCGCTGTGTATGTGTATGTGTGTCTGTGATATGTGTGTGTGTGTGTGTGTAATGCGTCCCAGCTTAAGGATCCCATCCCCAGCAAGCAGTCAGCAGCAACTGACTGAGCCAAGTGGGTGAACGAGCAAAGCAAATCAGGCAGGCAAAACACTTCAGGCATTCAGCGACGGGTGGGGTGGCAGGCAGGTGCCTCCGTACGTGCGTTGATGTGTACATTTGTATGTAAATTGATTACACACACAGACCCTCAACCAACCGACCCAAGCAAGAGAGAAAGAGCAATCGACCGGCAACCCGACAGACAAGACAACCCGACGAGAAAAATTCCCTCACTCCCACCCCCCCATCCATGCAGCGTCATTCGCTGCATTCTGGCACCCCCTGCACCCTATCAGTTAGCCCACCTTCAACCCTCCCTCTCTCCCTCCCTCCCTCTCTCTCTCCCTCTCTCTCTCCACCCAATCCCCCCCGCAAATGCATTGATCCGTGCGTAAGTGTACACACCGAATTCCCACCCATCCCATCCTGAGGGGCAATGTGGGCTGACTAGTGTGGGCTATGTGTCGACTCCGCTAATGAGCGTCCACGCCGTCCCGTTGGTCACGGGGTCTGTGCACTTGATGCCGCTCTCCGTGAGGGCCCAGCTGGGGTACTCGGCCATCGAGTACATCAGAAAGCCGAGAGAGTTCGCTGCACAGACACACCCACACACACAGACACGCCCACACACATGGATGGATCCATGGAGGGGGGGGGGAGAGGGTATACCCACCTGATGCGAAGGCGACGACCATGCAGAAAATGTTGACGATGAGCCCGGCGGCCATCATGTCAATGACATGCATCAGGCCGGACGAGAAGACGATCGCGTTCGGTCCCGTCGCTATCGGCAGCATAAAGGCTGCAGCATTTCACACATGAAGATGCGTCGCGTCGGTCCATCTGTGTGTGTGTGAGTCGGTCTGTGTGTGTGTGCCTAGGTACCAAAGCAGGCTGCCTGGGCGACGGGCATGGCCATGTAGAGCGGATTGATGCACCGCTGCTGCGCGATCTCCAATATGATGGGCAGGACGATGGCGGAAGTGGCGGTGTTGGAGGTGAACTCGGTGGTGAACGTCATCAAGATCACTGCTATGGCTGCATAAAACGACAAAAAGGGCGACGCGTGTCTGTGCGCGCGTGTGATGGGGGAGGGGAGGCTGAGGTGTGTACCCATGAGTGCGGGTGGTGAGACGTTGAGGCGCAGCAGCTGCATCCCGATCAGCTTGGACAGGCCCGTGCGCTTGACGGCATGACCCAACGCAAAACCGCCTCCTGATCCATTCACACCACACATCCACACGTGGCACACGTGTGAACACTTCTGTCTGGGTGTGGTGTGGGTGTGTGGCGACTGACCGAGCAAAATGACGATTCCCCATGCAACTTTCTTTTCCACTTCTGGCCAGGTGAGCAGAGTCCGTCGGCTGCCCCCGTTGCTGCTGCTGCTGCTGCTGCTGCTGGCAGGCTCCTGCTGCTGCTCCTGCTGCTGCTCTGGCGCCCTCCCGCGCCTCCTTACCTGCAACCATCCATCCATCCATCGGGAGCCCCGTGTGTGTGTGTGTGTGTGTGAGTACCATGTTTCTGATGTTGTGTGCCCATTGGGGCATCTCCCTCGGCCAGAGGAACATGACAAACACGACAAGCATGGCCGACGTGGCGTCAGACACCGTGGAAAACTCCTTCTCTGCCCCCTGATCCAGTTGGTCGGTCGACCCCACACACATTCATCCATCCATCCATTCCTGTGCTGTGGTGGTGTGAGTGGTGTGCTTACTGTGTCTTCATTGACCGATCTGTCAGTGAACCACCGGCCCCACACGAGGGACCGCGTCAGCCAGAGAGTCAACAGCACCAGGAACAGCATGATCGTGCTGCTCTCCTGCACACACATATACCACCCGCACAAAAACACACACACACCTACTGAGCATATCTGTGCCCCTCCTCGTTCGTGTCTGTCGTGTCACTCACGCCAAAGCTGATGCTGCCCATTCGGTCCAGCTCGCGTGTCAGCACCGCGCGGAACCTGTCCTCGCTCAGCCTGCACACACACACACACACACACCCCACACCCAAGAGAGAGCCGTGCGCCGGTGTATGCGTGCGTGTCTTGGTTGGAGGGGTCGCAGTCACTGCACCTTTGTTGCTCTGCTGTTCGTGTTGGTCTGTTCCTCTTGTATGGCCGCAGATACGCAAAGCGCAGCCACAGGAAGGTCAGAAGGAGGTTCAATATACCTGTGTGTGTGACCACACACACACACACGATGTGTCCGATGTGTCCTTCCATCCATCCAGGCAGTCACACATGCACGTGTGTGACCCTACAGGCGGGCAGCGAGAAGCCCATCCACGACGCGAAGTCGACGGGGTGTGCGGTGCCGTACTTGTCGTTCAACAGCCCCAGCAGCACCACATTGGGCGGCGTGCCCGTGAGCGTTGACGAACTGCACACACACACACACGGAGAGAGAGAGAGATGGAGGCATCCACGTGTACATCTGTGCTTCGCAAATACCCACCCGCCGATGGATGCTGAGTAGGCGACCCCCAGCAGCATGGCCTTGCACAGCCCCAGCTCGTGGCGGCTCAGCTCCTCACGCGACAACGAAAAAGACGACTTGAAGATCTCTGTGCACACACACAACGAGCGCAGCGTGCACACACGTGTGTTTCTGTTGCGTCTACACGCATGCGCCACAGAGAGAAGGGCCTCACTCACCTCGGTGCTCCTCCCTCCTTTCGCCGGGCGGGCTGTCACACACGGGATTGGTGGACGGGGCGGCAGATGCCGAGACGTCGGTGCGGCCTTCAACACCTACAGTGAACGCACAACACACACACACACACAGACGTCGGGGGGCAATCTGCCTGCCCGTCTCGTCCTCTTCGCTCTTGCATACCTTCTTCCGACACCGACTTGAGGGTCAGCCTGGTGAACGAGGGGTTGCCATTGATGCTTGTGGGCGCCGTCGACCCCGTCACTGCAGTCAACACACACGCATACCGAGTTGCTTTTGTGTGCGTGTATGTGTATGTGTGTGTCTGTACTTGGCGTGTTGGCCGCGCTGCTGTCGAACGAGGCGTCCCTGTTAGAAGGCAATTGCGGCACAGTGACCGCGGGCGAAGATTGCACGTCAATCACGTCCTGTCATATATATCATCCACCACCAGCACATACATCCACACATCCACACATACGCGTGTGTGCAGCAAGTTGTGTCGGTCACGAGTTCACTCACTCACCTGGCCCTTTTCCTCGTCGGCCATGCCGCTTTCCCTGGCGATGTGTATCAGCTCGGTGGTCAGGGCCATGACCACGGGTACCATGGTGGCGGCAGTGGCCGTGTTGGATATCCACATGGAGAAGAAGAAGGTCGTCCCCATGACGCCCAGCAGCAGCCGGTGCTCCTTGGCTCCCATGAACTTGAGCGTCACCAGGGCCAGACGGTGGTGCAGACACGTCGACTCCACCGCAACTAAACACATCAACACATCAACACAGACAGACAGGTATACGCACAGAACACACCCATCAATCGCTGGCCACGCGACCCATACATGAATCGCTTTTTTGTGCACTGATTGCGTCGTGCGTACCAGCCACCATGAGCCCGCCGAGGAACAGGAAGATGATGTCTTTGAAGTACTGCGTGGCGATCTCGTCGGCAGGCACGACGTGCAGCAGGGGGAAGGCGAAGAGCGGCATCAGTGCCGTCACTGTCAGCGGCGCGGCCTCGGTCATCCAATACACCCCCATGACCAGTATCACATACCTGTGTGACCACACACGACCCACCGATGGATGGATGAATCGATGCGTGTGTTCCACGAGCTCCCTCCCTCCCTCCCTCCCTCCCTCCCTGACATGCAGGTGGCAATGTCTGACGGTTCAACGCGCCACAGCAACGGCACCGGCAGCAGCACCACCGGCGTCACCAGCAGCACACACGTCCGCCAGTCAACGTGCCGCATCACGGCCGCGCGCAGGGATGACAGTGGCTTCATGAGAAGACCGTCCATTCTCTGAACAAACCACAAACCACAAACCACACACCAAAAACCACACACAAAGTCCCATTTACCTGTGCACGCAACGCACGCACGAGAGGCCCTGCTGCCCACCTGTGTGTGTGTCCGTCAGGCAGGCAAGCCACCGGAGGGCATGGTTGAGTCCCACAAGAAGGGTGACAAGAGAATAAGGAGGGGGGAGGAGAGGACAAACAGACAGCGTCGCTTCTTGTCGCTCCACAAGCCGTTCAATGCGTGTCACAAGGGATGAGAAGAACGTTATCGTGAATTTTTTATCATCTGTGGTGCGTATGTGAGCTCAGCTCGCAGGGGAAGCGATCGGAGGGAAAACCGTCTTGGCGCTCACACGGCTGATCTGGTCGTGCTGGACGAGTGCTCACTGCACAGCTGCTCGCCTTGAAGAGACGGCGCTCCGTCTCACCGTTGCTGACCGGCCCCACCTCCCTACGAGCATCCCTTCATGAGCGGTCCTAGCCATCGCACGACGACGGGGAATGTGCCCGTGACGGTCCCCCGTCTGCCCCTGGGTCAGCACCACCATGCCCCCCTCAGCCACAGACACATGGCGCACCAACACCAGCAGCCACAGCAACAGCAGCAGCCAGGGCCGCCCGACGGCGTCGCAGGGACGTCGGCATTGGTGGACCTGCTCACCACCGCCAGGAGGCATAGGGTGGCCGGTGCGCTATATACTTTGTGGGAGGTGGGTGGTTTGTTTGTCATTCGGTTATTAACATGTCATGCATGCAGAGAGTCGCATAGTGGGTCAGTATCAGGAGCTGCCTGTGGATCGGTCGGGTGTGGGGAGGGCGGTGGACGGCTGGCGGAGCGTCAAGGAGAACATCAGGAAATATGCCGTTGTCGTCGAATAGTGAGCGAGAGGGTGGTGGGTTAGTGCGTGTGTACTTGTCCCTTCTCTCTTGTCGCCCCCTCCCTCCCTGCCCGCCTTGTTGGTTGGTTGCTTGACTGATTCAGCAAGCACCTGAAGGAGCATTGTCCCGAGGGTGTGTATGTGTTCCCCTCCTTCGACCACTTTGGCAGTGAGTGAGTGAGTCAGTGAGTCAGTGACTACAACCACGAGAAACAAGAGAGACACGAATTATAGTTCTACACACACTCGGTCGGGGTGGTCAGGGAGCGGTGCTTTCTTTCTCCTTTCTGTGTCTGTCTGTCTGTCTGTCTGTCTGTCATGTGTGTTATGTGTCAGCGTGGTACGGTGTCTTATTCGCCCACGCGGGGCCATATAAAGGAGGGGCCTTTCAGTTCAATGTCGAGATTCCTGACGGTCAGAAGGCCCAAGGTGCGGATACCTGTCTGTGTCTGTGTCTGTGTCTGTGTCTGTGTGTGCAGGGTACCCAGAGGAGGCGCCTGTCTTCACCTTCACCCCTCCAATCTTCCACCCCTTCGTCGACCCACACACCGGCAAAGTCGACATTTCTGTAGGCGGATGTGATGTGTCGATTGATTCCCGTGGGTGGACGGATGCACGTGTGTGTCATCCATGAGTCAGCCGGCCTTCCCGCGTTGGTGTCTGGGTCACGACTACATCGCACTGGCCCTCTCCTTTCTCAAGAAGATGGTGTTCTGCGACCCGCACCTCATGACCATGGGAAGAGAACCGCACAACCAAGCGCGAGACATGTATGTGTGTGTGTGTGTGTATGTGTGTGTGTGAGCGCCGGGGCACAGGGCGGGTGGATGTCTGTGTGTGTGCGTGGGTGTGCATGTGTAGGTTTCTGAATGACAAGGGGTCGTTTCTGAGTGAGGCTGAGAGGACTGTCAGAGAAGCGGACGTCTACACGCACACAAACGACACACTGAAAGTACACACACACACACACAGGGGGAGCGAGAGAGAGAGAGAGAGAGAGAGAGAGAAGAAGAATAAGACGTGCTGTCTGTCTGTCTGTGTTCATTCATCCAGTTTTGTCCCTGGAGCGAAGAGCGGCACGGGCCGATTGCCGAGGCCATCAGAGACCCTCCCCCCTTACCGGCTGAGGGCCAATCCCCCGCACACGCAGAGTAAGCGCCTGGGAGGCCTCTGTGTGCAGCAATTCAATGCACCGATCGTATGTGCGTGTGTGTGTGTGTGTTGGCGGTGGGGTGCATCTCTAGGGGGGCGGAGGAGCCGTATGCTGTGAATGGCCACGCGACGCGCTTCGTCGAGTGGTATGTAGACAGACACACACGTCTCTCTGCGGAATGAATGAGTGTCTTGCGTGTCTTGTGTGGAAATGCATCCCCTCAGGCTGCTGCGCATGGTCGAGGATGGAGTCAGCCATTCTCAGCAGCAGCAGCAGCAGCAGCACCAGCAGCAGCAGCAGCAGCAAGAGAGTGGGCAAGGGGCTGCCCAGATGGGGGCTGGAGAGGTGCAGCAGTGATAGAGGCCTGCAGGTGTCTGTGTCCGGTTGTGTGTGCGTGTGTGTGTGTCACCATGTGTCACTTCTCGCGTCCACACACATGCCGAGAGACACACCAACTCTCGTCAAGTCGAACTTTTTCCCATATGTTGGGACTGTCTGTGGGTTCAGACACAGACATGGATGAAGTCACACCATCGACAGACACCACTTCCAGATGTGTGGGTGTGTGCGTGTGTGTGTGTGGGTGTGTGCGTGTGTGTGTGTCCAGATCCAGGCAGACGCGACAAAGTCCCGGACGAAAAACACTCACTTACTCTTCCACCCGACCGACAAACCGATAAAACGACAACCAACCAAATGGCGCATTAATGTGACAAACCACACCCACGACACGACTCACCACACACGACACGGCACGGCACGGCCCAGAGTCAGTCAGACTTTCCAGTTGGATTGGTATCCGATGCCGTAAAGGTGCCGGATGACGTCGTGCAGCAGGCCGCTGGCTTGCAGCTCCTCCCACCTTCTGCACACACACCACACAAAGCACCCGACGCGCAGACACACACACATGGATGGATGGATGGATGGTCAAGCTACACAGGCAGGCAGGCAGGCAGGCAGGTGTGTGCAGGTGTTGTGCCGGGGGGAGGGGGGAGGGCGTGGCGTCGCGTGCCTGTATATGCGCAGGGCGGTCTTGGCGTCTTCCACACTGTCGTGCGTCCCTTGCTGTATGGCCGTGTTGAGCAGGTGGGCGGCGAGGAACTTGAGAGACAGACGCCGCTGCCCTGCACACACACACACACACACACATACAGAGGCAGGCGGACAGGTGTCTGTCGTGTGTGGTGCACTGGTGGCTGGCACTGGTTGGCTGACCGGGGAGGTAGAAGAGGTCCACTGTGTCGATGATCTGTGTGTGACGGACGGTGGCACACCACAGTCAAATGGCGTGTGTGCGCTCAGCTCATTGTGCACACCACATCCCACCTGGTGTGACGGCACAAGTATGTTGATGATGCGGAAGTCCTTACGCAAGCCGTGGCCAACAAACCTGCACAAGAAATTTACGGGTGGCCGGCCATTGCTCTCCTCTCTCTCTCTCTCACTCTCTCAGCCACGTCTCATCTCACCTGCACCCCATGTCGACCAGAAATCTCAGCTTCTGATATATCGACTTTTTGGTCGTCAGCCAGTGCCTTCATTAAGCACACACACACACGCCAAGAGAGAGCTGTGTGTGCGTGTGGTGTGGTGTGGTGTGGTGTGGCCGTACTGTACCTGCAGTGCAGCGGGTCGAGGTCCCCCGGCTTCAGCCCGCTGAACCGGGTCAGATAGTCCCGGACAGTGTCCTAACCACACACACACACGCACGCATCACTTCACACCACACTCGCCAAGGCAGAGGCACAAAGACAGACAGACAGGCTGACGGGCAGACAGACCTACCTACCTTTGTGTGGATGTAGTGGTCGATGAGCGGCACTCCCTCCAGAGGCCCCTCGCCACGCACCACAGACACCCTGCACACAATGACATGACACACACACACACACACATGCGTCTGTGTGGGTGTGTGGAGGGAGAGAGTACACCCCAGACAGACACACCCGATGACCTTGCAAGCGAAAGGTGTGAGGGCTTGAGCACGAGCTTGCTGCCGTCCTCACTGCACCACATACACAGAGAGAGAGAGTGAGTGCGTGTGTGTGCTGCAGCCAATGATACGCACCGAATCTCGGCGGCCTCGAGCTCCAGCGCGACGAACTCCGCGTCGAGCGCCACCAGCAGACCCTATAGTTGGTATACAGACCCGCGTGCAGGTCAACACAACACGTGTGTCACGTGTCTGCAGGTCAGTCAAGTGCACCGCATTGCACCTGTGGCTCGGACATCAGGCGGGCAATCTCACTCTGACCAAGCCTGAGAGAATCAAAGGCAAGGCATACACACATGACATGGGAGAGAGCATGGTGCAGCCAGCCACTGCAGCACTCGTGTGCGGACCGACCGGGTGAATGAGGGCGGGCTCGAGAGAGCCTGTTCGTCCGTCCGTCGTCACAACGACCGAGACACACGACAGGTATTAATGGGATGGGCGTCAACAGACAGCCAAGCGTATGTGCTGCGCTGCGCTCTTCACTTGACACGTGCGTATGTACGTGTTGGTTTTGGCTGAGGTTTTCGTCCGTTTGGAACAGAGTGAGAGAAATGGGGCACTGGCGCTTCCGGCATGGCGGAGGGGGAGACGCTGATGGTCCTGATGGGGGCACTGGCACAGGCGGCTGCACGCCACAGTCACACACACACACACACACGCAGACGTTTTGATCTCTCTCTCTCTCTCTGTGTGTGTGTGTGTGTGTGCACCTCTTTGCTGGTGGTGGTGGTGGGTGGCTCAGGCGTCCCCCTTCTGGCGTAGAAGGCGCACGCAGGCACCTTCCAGTCCGCAGTGAAATCGACCACCTGCGCCCACGTATCGTGAGGGTGGTCATCCCACGATCACACGGGGGGTGGGGGGGGGGGGGGGGG
>CDMY01000631.1:4263-17818 GCA_001179505.1 Vitrella brassicaformis | reverse complement strand
TACGGATGCGTCTCTCTCCTCATCCGCATGTCGAAGACCTTGACGAAGGGGTCGCACGACACACTAGCAGTGTCGTCGATGCTGCTCTTGCCGCCTCGCGCAGAGGGGGAGACGCCACACGTGGCCACAAAGGGACCTGCACACGCACGCAATCGCCTTTATGTGTGTGTGTGTGTCTGTGTGTGAAGACGACGAGCACGCACCCTGTTCGGTGACTGAGGTGACGTATCCTGAGTGGGCGGCCAGGGTGCAAACCACTTTGGGCACTCTATAGTCTACACACACACACACACACACGTATGTCTCTCTCTCTCTCTCTCTGTGTGTGTGTGGGAGTCCCACATACCCATGAATGAGACCCTCCCGTCGGTGCCCCCCAGACACAGATGCGACGGCCCCGCGCACCTGACGCCCACCACACACACACGGAGAGAGAGCAAGCCACTCAGCCCCACACACGTGTGCACACGCCAGGCTCGTACATGCTATAGACGCCGTGTGTGAGGTCCATGGCGAAGGCGAGAGTGCCCAGGTTGATGTCGAGGAAGAACAGAGTCGGCCGCTCCCCGCCACAGACGATCATGTTGGCTTGGGACTCGCTGTGGGGGCGGTGGTAGATGTCCATCGCCAGGAGCCGGTTGCCCTCGGAACACAAGCTGTGCACACACACACACATACGATTTCTGTCTCTCTCTGTCTCTCCCTCTGTGGGTGTGGGGGCTGTACCGTGAAGCTGTTCCGTGCTCGAGCAGCGTCATGGGCGCGCCCCCACGTGTGCAGAAGTGAAGGCACTTGTCTGTCAGCTGCATCGCATCGATACAGGCAGGCAGACGCCCATCCATCCATCCATCCGTGTGTGGATGCTCGCCTACCGCCAGGACGCCCTCCTCGCCGAAAACCAGGCCTCTGGCGCTCCCGTCACCTGCACACGCGGAACATTCATTGTGGTTTATATATGTGCCTTGTGCACACGTGTGTCATTCAATGGAACCCCCCCCCCCGCCAACCCATCACCTACCGGGGAGAGGGAAAGCCGTGTGTCGCGCGAGATTGGGCAGAGACAGCGAACACAGCCGGGAGGATCGGGTGCCTGCCACACACACACACACACACAGAGAGAGAGAGAGAGAGAGAGACAGAGAGAGGGATGGATTCTCACTCAGCCCACCCCCCGACCAACCCACCCACCCACTGGCTCAGCTCACCAAGCCAAATGAGCTCTTCGTAAGGGTCGAATCGGCACAACGTGGGGGTGTCCTGCACTCACTCACACAGCATTCCATTCATCAGACAAACACACACACACACAATTCTGATGTGCATATAGTCTGATTTGCACGTGTGTGTGACGGTGCCAGCCAGCTGACTGACCGCGGCTCCGCTCTCGTCGACATAGTAGAGCCCCTCGTGCCACTGCACCCCACCCCCACCCCCACCTCCAGCAGCCCCAGGCGGCTGCTGCTGCTGCTGATCGATCTCGTGCTCACCGCCCCCTTCAACACCACCAGGACCAGGACCAGCGGCAGCAACAGCAGCACCGTAGTGCAGAGGGTGAGGGTGGTATGGATGGCCATGACCGTGGCCCCACTCGTGAGTGTGGTGCATCATGCCAGCATGGCCGTCCATGGTGGCACCCGTGGCCGCCGCATAGTCATGGTGACCACCTGCGGGTGAGCGACACGGGCATGCAGGTTGTGTGTGTGTGTGTGTGTGTGTGATGGACTGATCCATCCATGCATCCATCCATCCATCGATCCATCTCGCACCCATGAGATTGACATTGCCGGTGCCGTCGATGAAGTCATGGTGTGGGTGTGGGTGTGGTTGGGGGTGCAGGGCGCCGCGGGGAGGCAGGGACATACACACACAAACGATCCAGCCTCCTGCACACAGACACACAGACAGACAGACAGACAGAGAGAGATAAACTCATGAATGGATCAATCGTCTGTCCGCCCATCTCTGTCCGCCTTTCTGCCCCGCCTGCCTGTCTGTCTGCCTGTCTGCCTGTCTGCCTGTCTGTCTGTGTCTGTGTACCTGTAGATCAATATCAACCAGCAATCACGTGATCTCACCTCCGCCTCCCCTCCCTCCGCCCACACGTGCACAATCCGCCATCCTCCTCCTCTTTTTTTTCAATTCCCTTCCAAAGCTCGCAAAGCTCGCAGTGCATGTGCTGGCGGTTCTGTGCTTCCTTTCTGTGTTGTGTGGCGAGGACCAGGGCACACCAGACAGTGGCGAGAGGAGCGGCCGCTCTACCCGTCGGACAACAAGTGCAACCACGTGGCGGCGTCAGTTGTCGTCTGAAAGGAGGCGTGGGAGCGATGTCGAGCGCATCAGCGGCAGATCCTCACCCAAACAACGATGTGAGCACACTCCACGCGCCAAGCCACAGCACATCTCCCTCTCTCCCTGGCTGCGTGTCTGTCTGTGTATGCCACGGTCAGGCTCCTGCTGCTGCTGCAGCTGCAGCTGCAGCTGCGGCAGCAGGAGAAGATCCCGAGCAGCAGCAAGTGGTGGACGAGGGTGATTGCCCGGATGAGGGCGGGCAGCTTGGAGGAGAAAAGATGAGCGCATCGTAAGCGCAGCGCACACGCTGAACCTTACACTCTCAGGCCGACAGACAGATGCATATATATATATATATGTGTGTGTGTGTGTGTGTGTGTGTCAGGGAGCGGCGTCGTCAGAAGAAGGCCGAGAAGCTGCAGCAGCAGAAGGCCGACAAAGAGGCCAAGAAGGTACACACGTGTCAGCGGTGGTGCACGCAGAGCACAGACCACAGTGTGGGTGGTGTGTTGTCGACCGACTCACTCACTGACTCCCTTGCAGGCGGCACAGGCTGCAGGAGCACCCAAGGCCAAGCCGCTCACAGGGGTACAGGCACAGCCGCAGTGACACCACACACACACACACACACGTGTATACAAACGACCGACACGGATGGTTGAAATCTGTGCGTCGGTCGGTCGACCGATGATCTATCTCAGGCGGCCGCCGACGACCAGCTGGACCCTTCGGCGTACTACGAGATGCGGTGCCGCTTCGTGGAGGACATGAAGACCCGCGGCAGGGCGCCATACCCACACAAGTTCCCGGCACGCACAGACGAGGTGATTAATCAGTCGAGGAATGATGAATGCACCAGTGACCCACTCACTCACTCACTCACTCACTCATCGGTCCATTTGTTCTGTGTGTGTGTGTGTGTGTGTGTGTGCACTTTCAGGGAGAGGACCGAGTGCTGGACCGGATCCCCGAGTACATCGAGAAGTACAGCCACCTCGCCACCAACGAGCAGCTCCAGGACACCCAAGTCATGCTTGCAGGTCGCCACCTGTCAAAGATCACACACACACACGCACACACGCACCCTCGTAAACACATTGATCTGGTGAAATTGCGAAATGCAGGCCGCGTGGCGTCGATTCGCCAGTCGGGGCAGAAACTGCGATTCTACGACCTGCGCGGCGAAGACGCCAAAGTCCAGGTAGGTATGTGTGTCGATGCAATGCGTGTGAGGTGGTGCTTCCCTCCGATCGCACACACACACGCACTCTCTCTCTCTCTTTCTCTCTCTCTGTGTGTGTGTGTGTGTGTATGAAGGTGCTGGCCAATTACTCCTTTCACGATGAGTCTGTGGGCGACTTTTTCGAAATGCACGACAAGATCCGGCGGGGCGACTACATCGGCATTAGAGGCTTCCCTGGTCGGTACACACACAACACGCGCGACACACGCGACATGCCCACAGAGATGGATGGATGGTTCAGGCAAGTCTCAGTCTGGCGAGCTGTCGATCTTTCCCAGAGAGATCACTTTGCTCTCGCCGTGCCTTCACATGTACGCCAACACGGACACACACACACACACACACACACAGACGCCGTCGCGTGTACGTTTCGCCGTGCGTTGCGTTCCGTGGGTTGACTGACAGGATGCCGACCGCCACGATGGGCCTGAAGGATATGGAGGTGCGGGGCGGGGCGCCCGTGTGCATATCTGCTGCTCTGCTGCACTCTCTCTCTCTCTCTTTCTGTCCCTCCCTCCCGTGGGTCACACCAGGTTCGGTTCCGCAAGCGGTACCTGGATCTGATCATCAACGACGACGTCAGGGCCACCTTCAGAACCAGGTAGGTTAGGTGCGGATCCACACCAGGGCAATGCGTGTGTGTGTGTGTGTGCAGAGCCAAGATCATCGCCCACATCCGCCAGTTTCTGGAGGAGAGAGGCTTCCTGGAGGTATCCCGCCAACCCACCACCCCAGACGAGCCAGTCGAGTGTGTGTCTGTCATCACATCAATCCATCTGTGTGTGGTGTGTGTGGTAGGTGGAGACGCCCATGATGAACATGATCCCCGGGGGCGCCTCTGCGCGGCCCTTCGTCACACACCACAACGACCTCGACCTCGACCTCTACATGCGGGTCGCACCCGAACTCTACCTCAAGGTAAGAGAGACAGAGGCTCGCTCGGTCTCTCACACCCACACAGACAGGCACACAGCCAGCCAGCCAGCCAGCCAGCCAGACAGGTGTGTGTGGCGGCTGGCATGGCAGATGTTGATCATCGGAGGGATGGACCGAGTGTACGAGATCGGGCGGCTGTTTCGCAACGAAGGTGCGTGCGCTGCTGTTGGTGCTGTGCTGTGCTGTGCTGCGTGTGTCAGTAATGTGATCTGATGTTGTGTGGTGTGGTGTGGTGTGTGCAGGGATCGACATGACACACAACCCCGAATTCACCTCATGCGAATTCTACATGGTGGGTGGTGGGTGCATCGGTGGGTGGGGTGGTCCAAAGCACAGACAGATGAGTGGATGTGTGTGTGTGGGTGGGTGGGTGCGTGGGTAGGCGTATGCCGACTACCAGGACCTGATGAAGATGACCGAGCAGATGCTCTGCACCATGATACAGGGCATCAAGGGTACGCAACACAGACACACGGAGAGACACACAGACAGACAGACACACACAGAGAAATTTATGGAAGCTTCAACGAGTGTGTGTGTGTGTGTGCAGGTTCCAACAAGGTCAAGTACCACCCGGACGGGCCGGATGGACCAGGTACACACACACCACAAAATACCCCACCTACACCCTACCCACAATGCCCTGCACCCATCCCACCCGTGTCGTCTGCACTTTCACATCATCACAGAGGTGGAAATCGACTTCAAGACGCCCTTCAAGTGCGTGTCCATGGTCGAAGGTCAGTCAGCCGGCACAGCCAACACACACAGCACAGACACGTGTGTATGTTTGTTGGTTGCAGAGATCGAGAAGCAGTCGGGCGAGAAGCTGCCGACGCCATACGACAGCCCCGAGTGTGTCGCCGCCATGGAGAAGGTATGCACACGCGGAATGGCGCACACACATAAGGTCATGTGTGTGTCGGTCTGTCGTCAGATCATGGTCAAGCACGGCATCGAGCCCCCCAAGCCGCGCACCGCAGCAAAGCTCATGGACAAGGTCAGGTCAGAGAGAGAGAGAGAGAGGGATTCGCTCTGTGTGTGTCATCCATCAGCTGTGCGGTCACTTCATTGAGGACAAGATTGTGCACCCGACCTTCATCACCGAACACCCTCAGATGATGAGCCCACTCGCCAAGTGGTAGGCACATACGCGCACACCCTCCTGGTCGTGTGGGATGGACATGCCATGCCCTTGGGCAGGCACCGTTCCAAGCCCCACCTCACCGAGCGGTTCGAGCTCTTCGTCGTCGGCAGAGAGGTATGTTTATGCAGTGGATGGACACACATACACACACTCACACACACACACACACGCGGAGAGAGAGAGAGAGAGACATCCACCCATCCCTGTCCGCACAGATCTGCAACGCGTACACGGAGCTGAACGACCCCAAGCGTCAGAGAGAGTGCTTCCTCAGCCAGTCCAAAGCAAAGGCGCAGGGAGACGACGAAGCGCAGCCAATCGACGAGGTATGCGGCCCCCTCCCCTCCCCTCCCCTCCCCTCTCTCTCCTAACCGACAGACGTGTGTCTGTTTGGGTGTTTGGTCGTTCGTGTAGGATTACTGCACGGCTCTCGAGTACGGGCTGCCGCCGACAGGTGGTTGGGGGCTGGGCATCGACCGGCTGACGATGCTCCTCGCCGACAAAAACAACATCAAGGAGGTCATACTCTTCCCTGCCATGAAGCCAGAAGTAAGTAGGCCGCTCTGCCATGCCTCCCTCTGCACCCCAGAAGCACTGTGTGTGTGTGTGTTTTTCACAGATGCAGGCACAGCCGGCAGCAGCAGCAGCAGCATCACCTGCACCACTAGCAGCATCAGCAGCACTCGCGGGATCGGCTGCAGCTGCTGCAGCAGCAGCAGGCGGCTGGCGGCACCAAGACGGCGAGGCCAAGCTCCGCGGCACGGCGGATGTGACGAACGGGGTGGGCGAGCGGGCGGGGGAGGTCAAGGGCAGCTAGATGTGAGGGATGTCATGTGGTGGTGTGGGTGTTTTGAAGGCGGTCTGATTTTGTGACATATATGTCTGTGTGTGCGCGCGTCAGTGGATGGATGGATGTGTGTGGCGTGGCCGTGTTCAATTCGTGTGTGCGTGGACAAAATTGACGCCACTCGGCACTCTCTCTGTAGGTGTCAGTTCAATCCGAGGACGACACGAACGAACATACCCACGCGAAAAAAGTTATGGTACACGCACACTCTCGCCGGGCAACAAAAGATTTCTGTCATCCATCCATCCCTCCCTCCATCCATGTGTGTGTGCTCGCATCCTTGCGTCCATCGATGCGCAAAAAAGACTTTATTCCATCGATGCCGTGCCGACCGACACACACGCATACGAACAAAACAGATGTACGTTTCCCCCACCCATACATAGATCAGATCCATCAGCTAGCTGATTTCAGATAAAGACAGAGCATCACTGTCACGGTCGCTGTCGCTGTCCTCGCCATGAGCAATGATCAAGTGGTCAAAATCGCCGGAAAGAAGGTCGGCGGGGGGCTGTCTGCGCAACCTAATGTCGATCCGAGGGCAAGAACCTGCAGGCACAGACACCCACACCCACAAATGGGGAAGGGCCAGGCCAGGCGGACACACACAAAGGGACACGAGCTGAGCTGCGGCGTACCTGGTTCGGGCATCCACTGCTGCCAGTCGTCGTCCTCCTCTTGCTGGTCATCCTCTCGCCCATCATACGATGACTCACTCCCAGACAACACATCTGAGCCATCCAGCCAACCAGCCACGTGTGGACAGATGGATGGGATGGATGGATGGAGATCGGGCATACGTACCGTCATCGCAATCATAGTCGGCCTCGCCCTGCGCCTGTGGCTGTGCTTGTACGGCCATGGCGGCCATTTCCTGCAGCACCGAGTCGTCCACTTCGATGACCGACCGGCCGTCACCGCTGCTGCTGCTGCCGCTGCTGCTGCTGCGATCGTCTCGCTCCATATTCATGTGTCTCATGCTGTGGACCGAGTCCCTCTCTGTCGTCTCCGTCGTCTCTGTGGTCTCTGTGTTGTCTGTGTCAGTGTCGGAAGCGGCGTCTTGGTCGTCCCCGAGGCTGTGGTCACTGAGGTCGTCATAGAGGTCGGGGGAGTCCACCAGACGGCGGGATTCGAGAAACACCTGCACGAGTAACAAACAGGCATGGGGCGTCCGTCCATCCATCCATCCATCGAGCGGACGCACGTGTGCGTGTACGAGTGAGCCACCGCTTAGCTTACAGTGTCGATGTGCGAGCCGTCGGCCTTGTTATAGGATATGATGGCGCAACAGGGCCGCTTGCACTGAGACAACAGTTGACGACGGGGGGGACAAGAAATCAGGCAAACAGAGAGGGTCGAACGAATATGTAGATGCTTTCCCTCCCGCACACAAGGACCAACCAACCTGTGGGCAAGAAGTCTCCTTGGCGCACCAACGCTGACACATCGCGCACCCCACACCCCACACACAAGGAGAAGCACCGATGCCTGTGGGTCGCACTTGTGTACGTGTGTTGGTAAACCGCCCCGCCCACCTGTATGCATGAGGTGTGGAAGACATGCTCACACGAGTCGATCAGCCCCAGCTGATCGGCCCTCGCACTCTCAGCACTGGCGCTGGTGGCACTGGCCGAAGCGGAGGCAGAAGCAGAAGCAGACGTCGACGCGAACGCATCGCTGTCACGCATCTCCATCAGACACGCACCTGAATGAATGGCCACACACACACACGCACACAGGCACACACACACACCAGGAGGGCAATAAATAACCATGCCCAGCAATCGAGCCACTTTTCTACTTTGTTTCTTTCTTCCTCTCTACCTCACCGCAGTTCTGGGCGAGCAGCTCAGCGAGCCGTTTGCCTTCGATAGCGGTAGCGTCCACCCGGCCGTGCACGCGCCTCCTGCCCCTGCCTCTCTCCTCGGCCGCCTGTACATCTGCATTGATTGCATCAACAACCGGAGAGCCGAGCCACAGTGGGTGCGTCTGTGTGAGAGTCTGTACTCTACTGCACTGCACACTGCACTGCACTCACCGTTCCCCCTGCCTCTCGTGTCGACGTTATCATCACCATCACCACTGTCGGTGTCGCGCGACTGCAGTGTCCGCAACCTGTGCAGCAGGTCCGACACCTCGCCCCTTCGCGCGGCGTCCACACCCTGACCGACACACACACACGCGCACACACAGTGCAGCACAGCAGGGGGCACCTGCCGGCAGCAGTACCCACCCTTGAAAAGGCTCTCAGGACATCGTCAGACAGGTACTGCCCATTTCGCCTTCGGCTCATCTCTCCACACCAGACGTACACCAGACCGCCCTCTCGCGAGAGATCAAAGGGCACCAGCTATCGTCCCCTCTGTCGCAAACTACTTTGGTTTTGCCGCCGCAACAGAGCACCAACGCCTGGCCCCTCACTTCTGCCCCTTTTCCCCTTTTCCACCTGCGAGCTCGGATCGCCTTCCTGGCGGAGAGAGAACGCCGCAAGCGCAGCATCACTAGGGAGGACAGCAGAGGCGACAGGATCTGTCTGTTTTCAGCCGTGGTTGCCGCTGCTCGACTGACCTCGACTGACTGACACACAGACCGGCCGGCAGCCGGCTGCCAGCTGCTTAATTGCTGTTGAAACAGATGCTGCTCTTCTCATGGAGGGCGTGGGTGTCGTTCGTGGCGCTCTTCATGACCAGCCGGGACAACCAAGCACGAGCGTGGGACAAAGACGGCCACGAGGCCATCGGCATGACGGCCATGTCGGCCCTCAAGGGGAAAGCCCTGGCACAGCTGAAGCGGCTGATGGGCGGCAAGGACGCCGTGGACGTGTCCGAGTGGGCGCACAAGGTCAACAAGCAGTACCCCTGGACAACCGCACTCCACTTCCAGCCACAGCCTGGCGGAGAGCCGGACACCGAGTGGCGGTGTGACAAGATTGACGTGTCAGAGTGCCCCGACAACAAGTGCCTCCTTGCGGCTCTGAAGCACTTCTACGGCCGGCTGACCGGCAAGAAACTTGTCGAAATGAAGTACCCTGAAGGTAACATGAGATAAGCTTGGGATGGAGAGCCACCTAGTATCGTTGTCCTCTCTCTCTCTCTCTCTCCCTCTGTGTGTCTGGTGTGTGTGTGTGTGTGTGTGTGTGTATGTCAGGGATTCACTTCACGGACGCCGATTGCCTGAAGTACCTAATCAACCTGATCGGCGACCTGCACCAGCCATTACACGTACACATCCCAGCCCACCACACACACACACACACACACACACATACCGTCACACAGAGAGACACACCGTCACACACACAGAGAGTGCACCACTTGCTGTGTGTGCGATGCACTCGTCAGGTCGGCTTCAAGGCGTCTGACATGGGCCGTGCGATTAACGGCACCTTCAAGAACAAGCCCCACTCACTATACGAGATATGGGACACCACCCTCACACAAACCATGATGGCTGAACGGCCCGGTACGCACACCAGTCAGTTCTCACACACAGCGAGATCGGTAGCCATACACATACACGTGTGTGTGCGGCTGGGTGTGTGTGTAAAGGTTTCTGGTACGGTGGGTGGACGCACGTCAATTCGGTCAAGAGCCAGTATGAGAACGACAAGAAGGAGTGGGCCGAGAAGGACTTCGAGCTGTTCGAGAGGTGGGTGCTCACTTGACCAAACAAACCACACCTCGTCTCGTCTCGCGGTAGTGATGGTCTGCTGCTGCTGCTTGTGTGCAGGTGGGCGAGCGAGTCTCTGCAGGTGGCGTGCAACAAGGTGTACAAGGACCCCACCCAGAACGTCAGGCTCGTCCCCGACTTCAAGACCACTCCACACATGGAGAGGCAATGGGGGCAGGTACACTACGCACTTACGGATGCCATGCCGCTGGTTTCTATCTCTCTATCGGCGTATGTGTGTGCAGGAGATGCAGCAGCGCATCTTGACTGCCGGTGCGAGGCTGGTGATTGTCTTGAACAGCATCCTTGAGCAGCAGGAGGCCAAAAAACTAAGACAAGGATCCGGCGTAGAGGTCCAAGGTCGGTCGGCACACACAACGACCCACCCATCCACCCACAGACACACAAACACACACACGTGTGTGTGTGTGTGTTTGTGTGTGTGTGTGTGTGTGTGGTAGGTGAGGAGGAGCACAAGGCAAAGCCACGGGTGCCGGCGTGGGTCAGAAACCTCGGCACCAACCTCATCATCATCGTAGTCGTCCTGGTACCCATACACACACACTTACACATACAATTCGGAAGGCACACACACACACACCCACACTCCCCTGTGACCGCCGGTCTCTCTGTGCTGTCTTGTCTGTGGTGCCTGCCTGGGTATTGTGTGCAGGGCGTGTTCATCTACATATCGCAGTTCTACGGGGGCCCGGCGTCCACAGCCTCACCGCAGTCCAAGAAGGTCGAGGCAAAGGAAACAGCCAAGCATCGGTGATCGATCGGTCGCTTTTGGGAAGGTGACGTGGCCGGATGTACATCTAATCTATCTGCCTATGCGTCTTGTGTGTGCGTTGCGATAATATAATTAACGAGACAGAAAGAAAGAGACAGAAAAGGGTGTGGTGTGTGGTGTGGTGTGTATGTGTCCGGGTGCGGCGCGGTGCGGTGTGTTGATACGTGTAGACGCACGAGAGACAGAGAGAGAGGCGGGTAGACAGACAGACGGACAGATCGCTCTGTGGGTGTGGATGAGTTGTGGATGGGTGCGCGTTGATTTAAGCGTGATGCGACCACCCATACGCTATGCGGCACCCGTTCCTGTCCACACACACACACAAAAATGACCTGATCGCTCCTATGACGCACATTACACACTCACACATATACCAACTCGCTGGCCTGGTCGACTGATTGATGTAGAGAAGGACGTCTGCAAGCTACTGCCTGCCTGCCTGATGAGATGGCCATGATGTCGGCCTTTTTCTGTGTCTGCCGGTTTGTTTGCCTCTTTGCGTTCCTTGGTGCGTCAGTGTACAGCAGTTGGCCGCCTGCATCCCTCCCGTTGAGTTTTGCCAGTGGCTGGCCGAAAGATAGCAACTTGATCGTACAGACGTGTAGACAGACAGCCGGGGGGGCGGTGGCCTCTTCCTTCGGTCGACCCGATCCAGCCACTCAGTGAGACAGACAGACAGGAAGGCAAATTAGCCGCCCTGATGCGATGCCATAGGTGCATGGCTGCCCCCCATCTCTCTCTCTCTCTCTCTGCGTGTGGGCGGCTGCTGTGTGAGTGTGTGGGTGCACACTCCTTATTTGTAACGCACTCAAATGTGTGTGTGTGTGTGTGTGTTGTTGCGTCTCTATCTGTGTGGCCGTCTGTCTGTCCGTTCGTGCATGCTGTGCATGTGTGTGTGGCTGTCTGAATGTGTGTGTGTCGATACTTTGCTGTGCACTGACTCACTCACTCACTCTCTCTCAGCCATCGCTCCACTGACTTCCTTCTTGACTAATTCGATCAACCATTCTAGAATCATCACATGTCAAGATCAAGGTCAATCATCACATGAAGAAGCCCACACGTGTGGAGGTCGACACGGATGGACACACACACACGCACACACACACGGACACACACACAGACACGCGTCGTATGCACAGATAGATAAACAGCCCACCTGCCTGGCTCGCTCCTGCTGCCCACTCACTCACTCACTCACGCGGAGACAGACAAAAAACCCCCCCCTCCCCTCCCCCAACCTGCACACGCCGTCTTTCCTTTCTTACGCATTCTTGCTGACGCAAACAGACAGACAGACAGACACCCTTCACACCCACACACAGGGCGGTCCATCCACGCGCGCACACCACACACGTGTGCATGTGCCACGTGGATGAAGGGCCTGACGTGTGAATGCACCGACCGGCAGTCTGTCTGTCTACCAGCTGGTAGCTGTACGATCACAATACATGGCGGCCGCTCAGCTCAGCTGTCCTCAGCCTGTCTCTTGAGGTGAGTGAAGAGGGCGTCCTTGATCTGCGCCCGGTCCAGCCGCCTGTAGCCCACCACCCGCCGCTCCCGGTCCAGCGTGGGCGTGAAACACACGATCTCCTGCAATGAATTGATGTAACCTGCAAAGAGAGCAAAGAGAGCCAGCCGTGCAGATCAGATATGGTGGTCCGCCATCCACCATCAGAAGTACCGAATAGGTCATTGAGGTCGTAGGTGATGTTCCGGATATTGGGGTTGACAGCCTTCAGGCCAGACTCGTACAACTGACACACACCTGCACACACCACGCGAAGACACGACCAGTGGCAATCAAATCAATTGCACAGTGGCTGGCTGCTTGCTGCCAGCTGGCCCACCTTCCAGCGCGTGTTTGAGGTCCCTGTACTCGACGTAGGTGCGCGAGTCACGGTGCGTTGAAAACTTGACCAGCAGCAGCGTGCTGTCCTCCTGACACGCGCACACAACACACATACGCAATTTCATGGATGGAGGTATTCGCTTTGCTGTCTGCCAGTGTCACTCACCCTGTCAGCCATCCTGAGCCGCCCCTTCTTCTTGGCCTTTGTTGCCAAGCTCGCAGGGGAAAGAGAAATCCCTCGCGAGAGAAGCAGACAGAGCAGGAGACTCTGATGGCGGCCATGGTCTAATATATGCTTCGCTGCGTCCATCGCGCTGTGGTTGTGCTGCCGCTGCTGCGATTGCTGCCGCTGGTGCAGTTGCTGCTGGTGCTTTCCGCCATTGTCATGGGGGGCGCCGTCAGTAGCCTGCTGTCAGACAGGTGGGTGAATCATCTCATTGATCAATGAGAGTCAGACGGCATTTGATTTGGTTATCTATCTGCTGATTGTGTGTGATTGTGTGTGTGATTGTTGTCTTTCGTGTGCTGGTTTGCCTGCAGTCGCCGGTCGTCGTTCATTGCGGGGTGTCCCCGGCGCGTGAGGCGACTGCTGCACGACGATGTGTCACTCACTGCAGGCGGGTGCACAAGCAAGCAGCAGTCGGGCAGGTGTGTGTGTCTGTGTGAGTGAGTGTCGTGTGCGGTGTCATTCCTTCGTGTGTAGGTGTGCGTGTGCCTGGCATCGGTGCGTCTGTGCGGCCGTCAGTCCACTTGTCGAGGAGAGAGGCGCGCATGAAGGT
>CDMY01000630.1:21099-39155 GCA_001179505.1 Vitrella brassicaformis | reverse complement strand
TTGGCGGGTGAATTCCGATTCAAGGGAGAGACCGTCTTCGTCATCGTCAATCACTTTACTTCTCGCCTCGGCAGCTGTGCTCTCTTCGGTTCGATACAGCCCCCTTGCATCAGTGGCCAAGAGAAGCGTGATGCCCAAGCTGCCGTCAATGCCGACTTCGTCAAGAGAATTCTCGCTGCGGACCCTCACGCCAAGATAGTTGTCTTGGGCGACTTCAATGATTATGACGAGACCTTCTCTACCTCCTCGCTCAGGATGCTGACGGATGCCGGTCTCATCAATCTTACCACCGACCAGCTTGAGCCTCCTGAGCGCTTCACGACCATCTTCAGCGCGGAAGGCAATTCGCAAGCCCTTGACCACATTCTGGTCAACAAGGCCTTCTCGAAGCGCAAGTACAAGATCATTCATGTCAACACACCTGACTTGGAAGCTGGATCCTCTGATCCATCTGTGGCTCGCTTACGGTTGCCCCACACGAGTGTGTTGACGTGGACGATAAAGTGAGGTCGCCTGACGTCTTCCCACTCACCTTCGTGCGCCACGAAAGCGCTGCCATAAGCAGCAACTCGCCTGCTCATGTGTTTATGGGATTTCGAAGGCGCTTTTTCATGCTTATGAACACCTTTTCAATGAGTGTTTTTTCACTGCATCGTGAATGATGGCCGCTGCAGGTATATTTTTGTCGTTTGTACTGGTCCCTGGTGTTCGTAAGGCGTAAGGGTTTCATGGATCGGTACGTGGCAGTAAGAGGTGCTTTACAGAGATGCACAGAGAGAGCTGCGCACATGGACTAAGTAGTGAGGGAGAGGGAGAGCGAACTACTAGGCTGCAGGTCAGTGAGGGAGAAGGACCGCCAGCCAGACGTCAGGCCTATGTTGTATGCTGTCACGGACGGTTGTATTGATAGGAGAGACATCTCAAAGACTGTACGGCAGATGTTTGCATTATATTGCATCTGTACGTGGATGCAAGAATCAGGCAAAACCAGTTAGTCGGTCAGCTTCGAATGGCCAACACATACATGGTTATTTTCGAGTGATTTGGTTAGTGCCTTGTTTTCTAGTACGGCTGTGCAGATAAGCGGGGGTAGAATAAGGGGACGGGCGAAGTAGATGCTCATTGGATTGCAGGTCGCTTTTTGACTAAAGGCAGAAGCTGACTTTGGTGAGGGAGATGACGATGATAACTGTACTCGGTGGCACGTCTCATGGCATCTCTCTGATAATGTTAGGATTCTCTTCTTTTTCAACTCTAGCTTTTGTGGCTTGCTGGCACTGAGGAGAACAGATCAATGAACAGGCTTACGTACGTGCAATTCCCAATTTTCCATAAGCACTTAGTGTGACAGTGGCTTGTGGCTTGTGCTTCTGAAACGTGCAAGGTAACACTTCCCTTGACGGACGCTTGATCGATTCATGTAAAGAACCCCTCAGAAAGAGCAGGTCAGAAAGTATCTCAGTGAATCAAGGTGCAGAGCAAGCGCCTATCACTTGGCACTGTCTTATCGAAAGAAGTCATCGTATCATTTCTTGTAAGGCAACCACTCTACCTGAACCTCCTGCCTCTCAGAAAGTCGAATCCATGTTTGATACTCCCCCAGCAGAAAGTCAGGCGTCTTCAGCCATTCAACCTTGAGAGCCTTGCTGCAAGCGTGCCGACGAAGGGAGCATTTGTGTCGTATCAACGGTACGTCCCTTCTCCCGAGCTCATTTGGTGCTATGTGTTTACCCTTAAATTCCTCCTATCAGATCTGTTATCTGTGGTTTTCACATGCTTCACAACCGCTCACACGTCCATTCAGTCAAAAGCTCACTGCTGTTGCACGGCACGGTGAAGTTCTCAGGGTCAGTGGTCAGAGGGCCGATATCGAGATGATAATCCTCAGTATATTATGTGTGTGCGTGTGGGTGTGCGTGCGTGTGGGTGTGTGCGTCTGGGGCTGGGCTATTGGTGTTCGTATAAGGGCGTGTAGCGTGGGGCGGGTGTGCCGGCACGGCGTCCGGTTGCGTCTGGCTTGTGTGTGTCTTGTCCTTGCGGTTTTCCCTGCGGTGGTGTGTGTACGGGCATGCTATGTGGGTGTCTGCGAGCCGGCCGCCTGCCGCCCCCCCAGTCTCCGCCGTGGAGACTGGAGCGGCGGTGCGCTCCACTCTCGGAGACCCTCATCTTCCCGTATCTGTCCGTGTCAAGGGCATATCTGTGTGTGACTGATCGATCTGCACTGGCTGGCCGGCTGGGGATGGGCGGTATGTGCGTATGGAGTCATGGTGCAACACACACGCCGCCGTCTCGCCGCCCAATTCCGGCCGCCCGCTGGGTTGGCGTGCGTGCGACGTTGGGTGCCTACTCGTATGTTGCCGTCGTTCGCAGCGCATTGCATATCCACCTTTTGCTGCTTCTGCCCTTTGCGTGCTGCGTGTTGCGTGTGCGTGTTGCATGTTGGGGTGCGTGTTGCATGTTGGGCTGGACAAACATGGGACCTGGCCGTCAGGCCGCCTAGGGTATTCCCTGAAACCGCTCCCTTCAGTATTACTAGTCAGGACCGTCGCCAAGTCGGTGGCGCTGATTGGCACCTCATCTATGTCGGCCACCAATGGGATGGGCTCCGAGGGCTTGCACTGGATCGCCACTGTACAGATACATGCATATATACATGAGTAGAGAGATACACACGTGGCCGGCCATGGTGTAGAGATGACAGTATGTGTGTGTGTATGTATGACCCCTGTCTGCCTGCCTGCCTGCCTGCGATGACACACGTACTACGTTGATTGATGACTGGATTTCAACAAGCGTAACGTTAAGCACGCCGGCCGTGAATCTATTCCGCCTTCCCTTCGAACATCATTGGGGCCATCGGGACTGGCCGGCCCCCAGTTCTTCTCTCCCGCGCGAGCAGAGTTCGTTGGCATTTGAAGAGTATGGCGTCCACCACATCCGACAGCGCCTCTCCTCCACTCCAAGAGATCCCGCCTCACGATCGTTGGAGGGACGCGGTATTTCTTTCGCCAGACCGGCAGGGAACACAAGAACTCGACAAAAAGTAAGGGAGCCATGCACGCCTCGTGCACGCATGTCGCTAGAGCACACGCACGCACGCAGGACATGCAGGCAGCATTGATTCGCTTGCATGGTGACCGTCTTTGTTGCTTATGTGTGTGTTTCAAACGATTAAGGTCTGCGGGCCAGCGTTCGAAGAGGTCTGGGGATGAGTCTGGGAGCCGGAAAGGCATATCCAGCATCAAGCAGAGTTTGGCCATTGCCCTGGGCGACAAGGCGGCAGAGGGCTTTCTCAGTGTCCCACTGCGCAGAGAGGCCTTCATACAAAGGTGCGTGAGTGAGTCCATACACACACCCACGCTTACATACTGTTGCATGGTGGGGTGAATGTCTCTGTCTAGGCTTACGATGGAAGAGAACATGGCCCAGCAAGAGTGCGCATGTTTGTTTCTCTCACTCGTAGTATTTCTGTTCATGTTCGCCGTATACATCTCGGTGAGCGCAGAGATAAAAAAACATCCCACTGCTTGACTGACTGTCTCTATGATGATCGAGCATGTGTCTACAGAGCGGCACGGATCACGTCTACAGAGTGCATAAATCGCTCAGAAACTCTTTCCATCTCGACGTACGAACGTGAAAGCGTGAAAGAGGCTGCAACGACACTTGGATGAGCGGCTCAGCTTCTGTGCCCCTGCGTGTCTGTCTGTCTGTCTGTCCGCCTTTTCAGGATGTAGCTGACGTGCGCACGGTGGATTCGATATGGGGGTTCATAGCCAATCTGTCCAAGACGGAGCAGACCTACATCCCCTCGTCAAAGCAATTCTTCATCCACGACGCAACCACTCAGCTCAACGCCCTGCCCTTATCCGCTTCCTTCCCGCCGGCTCGTAATCTCCAAAACTACCCTCTGCAAGTCAGTCCACACAGGAGAGCCAGCCACACAAAACGACGAAACGACACACACCAAGAGATTCGTGCCCCTGTTATTTATGGTTTGTTGGGTTGCATGGACGCACGCACATACAGCTGTTTGAGACCTTCACCGTGACTGCATGGGTCAAGGTCAGCTTCTATATATACACGGAAACATGTATCGCGAGTGTGTGTGTGCCTGTGTTTGCGATCGGTTTGTCCGTCCAGACGACATCGCCCAGCTTCAACATCATCGAGAAGCGAATGGATCGAAACATAGCTGGTCTGGGCAGTACGTGCTGGCGAATTGGCGTTGACGGCGTCACATACGGTGCGCACACATGCGTAGATTCACTGCCGTGTAACATCGGTCGGTCGATGTGGCTTGGCCACAGGTTCACATGAGGGCAGACTCGTCGGCACATTCGTCAGCAAACATACAATTGATGTATACACCGCGACACATCTGAGGCAAGTGCGCTCTGTATTTCTGATCGACACAGGTGACGGAAGCAGCTCGAAACATTCCGCAAGATGAATGGGCGCCGGCGAGGACCACGGCCTTCTCGCGTGGGATCGACGAAGGCGCATGCCCACGCGGAAGAGATCCCAATTTCGACGAAAGGAGAAAGCAGATGCAGGCGGAGGCTGAGACTGAGGCCGAGCTGCGTACACCGGCCGCCGCGCGACCTGGAGCGACGGAAACGCGGTATCTGCAAGAAGATATTGTTGACAAACACAACGCAACTATCATCGATGGGGAGTGGCACTTATACGCAGTGGTAGGCAGGCTTTCCATGCACCACCGACGCACATGTCCCCACAGATGAGATACGTCAGTGCATCCATACACACATACACACACTCTGCTCTGTCTGTCTGTCTGTCTGTGTCGACATGCATGTAATCGATCGATTCAGATAGTGCGCAACAGCACATCGTCGTTCTACTACGGTGCCAAGACGAGAAACGACACACACGTATCGACATTGCTGATATGTCTCTTGACTGTGTAGACGGCGAGCTGATTGAGTCCCTGCCTAACCCAACACATCAAAAGACAATCTGTCCTGGTCGGCTCACCGTGCCTGTCTACCATCAAACGCTCACTGATTGTGTCGAGGGAAGCTTCTACGTTGGTGACTGTCGCAAACAAGAGGGATAAACGATCGAGCGGGGGCTCATGGCATGTGTACGGTGCGGTGCAGGCGACGATCAGTTTTCAGGTCAGCTGGCTGATGTGAGGTATTTCCCGCGAGAGCTGACGAAAAACGAAATCAAAGACATCATCAGCTGTAGGGGCACACAGAGAGACATAGCGAACACGGAAGTGAAAGTGTTTTGTGTCTCCTTCTTTTGCTGCGTGCAGTTGGGGCTCCGTTGGACGACCTCGTTAATGCAGGAGGCGCATCGACTGCGGAGACCGCTGAGACCATCGCGGAGCAGGAGCAGAGGCTAGATGAGCTGGAGGAAACCGTCACACAGTCACTGAAGGAGAAGCAGCAAACCTTTCTCAGAAGCATCAAGACACTGCGAAACGACCTCGTTGGGGAGCTCGCCGCCACACACGCGGACGCGAACAGCACGGCACCATCGGCCAGGAGGATGACGCCTGTTGGCCCTCGGTCTCTGCAGGATACGGTCCTCACCGAGAATGACACTGCCAGGTTTCTTGCGCTCATGGATTCTTGCTACGATAACCCCAGCTACCACGACTTCATGCTCGATGACTGCCAGTGGTCAGGAGCTAATCAGCCAAGCAACGCACACAGCATTGTGGACCGATTTGACCACTCGATCAATCACTTATGCATGCAGGTATAGAAGCAATGACGCAAGCTGCAGTCTCTACGTCGACAACGTGACAGTTGACGAGTGCCCCATCACGTGTTCACAGTGCTCACTGCAATTCATGAGCATTGCGTGGGAAGTGTACGACTTCAATAATGATAGTCACTGGGATTACGAGGAAATGAAAGCTTTTCTCGCACCGGTGGGTGAGTGAATCAGTCAGGCGGCATCTACTTGCCGCCTGCACAAATGTATACGCTAGGCTTGTAGTCCTTTTGTCCTTCTGTGTGTCACGAAACACTGCAGGTGGACTCGTCTGAGCTGTCTGAGCTCGACTTCGCTGCAATCCGGCAAATGCTAGGCGTGTCAGGAGACACAGTCCCTCTCGAAACGATGCAGAACGGCCAAGAGCTGGCCGATCGTTGGTTCACGTATTACCAGGAACTTCTTAGGAAGCCGGGCGCCGCCCTGCTGGGCCGCAATGCAAGCGACTATACGACGAAGACACGAAGGATCGACGACCCGGTTCTAACCCCGGTGGAAGGCCCGACACTCAACGTAAGGAGACCACGACCGAGCGGCTCTGCTCAATGCTGCCTGCCTGTCTGTTCCCCTTCAGATCACTGTTGATTGGGTTGTACGCGTCCTGACACGGCAGCCGGTTTCTCAAGCCGTATCAGCCTGGATCCGGGGTTTTTCCGACCATCACGTCATTCGCTTCATACGCGTATGCACACATGCGTCCTGCGACCAATGAATGAATGTGCGGAATATGATCTGTTCATTCATCTTGTGCGTCCAGGACAACAAGACATGCTGGAGTATTGGCCCTCTCGAGCCCGATAGCGAAAACGAAGTTCCATGGGGAGTCGAGTACGGTGAATACGCATTCTCCGAGATCGATTGGTATGGCATGCACTCTCGTAAATGAACTTCCTTCCTGTATCTCCCTCATCAACATGTCCTATCTGTGTATCCATCTATACATCGAACAAGGGAAATGCTTGGCCTCGGATACTTGCGTGGGTTTACGGTCAAAGTACCGGTAAAATCGTACTTGCTTACTGGACGGCCGGTCTGGCAGGCGAGTGGAGTTCTATGTCTCTGCGTCTGCATTCAAAGGTACCGGTGGACGTGTTTTCTCTCACTACCGACGCAGAGGCTCTGCGTACCACCGCAGTTTTCGCAGACTGGCACCGTCAGAGATCCGCAGTCACGCACTCAGCAGGCAATTAGCCGGACGTTATGTCTGCTCCTTCTGTCTGGTTGTTTGTAGACTTTGGTGTGACGATTACTGATTTTCAATATCTCACCTTCTATGTCAACGGCCGCTCTACAACCCCTTACCGGGTTCGCATTGGAAAATATGCGGAAAAGCCATTGGATCAATGCACACGTTCTGACATCTCTTGTGCCATTGCAGTTTTACATACCGTTCGACATGTGCCTTCATAAGATCACCACTGAAGAGGTTATGTATGCCATTGGCGATTGGCTTAACCCTAATCGAAGTCTTCGAACACTCACACCAATGACGTAAGCAGACAAGTACATTGCTCACAAACGATATGAATTCTTGTTCGTGGTTGCTCCCTGTTACTTTTTCCAGTCAGGCGGAAGGTGAGACGAAACTCTTCCATCTGCGCGAGAATATGAAAGAGAGCCTATGGGACGGGCGTCGATCTCTTCAAGGGGATCCATCGCAGCTCGCAGCAGCATTCATAAGGGAGGCAACCATTGAAGTTGGAGGTCTAGTGGCAGGCCGAGAAGGAGTTTTTGTAAGACAGAAGAAAGCCTCAAAGATAGGTATATGTACCCAATCTGTCTTTCTGTGGTCAGAGAAGTGCGGGCGAGTTATTCGACTTCAAATTCTATGACCGCGACCTGAGGTGGGCGTAGCGCAGCATGTCATTACACAAAGCAAATGCGAGACGCAACAGGCTTCATTCTTCTGTGGCTGCCTGTCACCTCTGCGCATGTTTATAATAAATGGTTGTCCGTATGTACCTGGGTCATTCATTATGTAGTCTCCAGGAAGCTCAGCTTGATTATTATACCGGCTTCGAACACAGCGTGCCATCCTTGCCCGGCAGCCAGCCGCCCAAAGCACAAGTCAAAGCCGAAATATCCAAATACCCAAAGCACACTGTAAGAACGAACGAAAAACCAAAGCGCAGCACACACACCGTATACTACGGCGGGTCTGAACATATCGGGATTAACATATTGTGTGTGCGATTTCATGCATGAACACATGCAGGTGTCCATCATGCCCGCCGTAATCACTCAAGCACGTGTGAAGACATCTAAGTGGTATGGATGAATATTGAGAGAGCACGCATGTACGCATGTACCTGACTGACATCATGATATTGTATGTGTTAATTACGTGTATCCCTTTTCCAGCGACCCTGGGCTGTCATTCTCGAGACGGCTTGAGGACTACCTCTCAAGACAATTCTCTAAGCGCTGCACGACAGTATACGACTGCCACTTCCCGTCGATTGCCAAGGGCAAGAGCACCAACTACGCTTGCACGGACTACGGCGCAACGGAGACTGACGAGCATTTCGGCGTAAAGCCACAGAAATTCCTGGTGGGTGCAGCGCATATATATATATAAACGGCTGAATGAAGGAAGAGTCTCCGTTCGCTTGCATATGCGTCTTTCCCTGACCGGCCTTGTTCCAGGGGGAAAGCGTGTTTGCAGATTTCCTCCATGTTTTCGACTCGATGATCATCAAGAGGGGTGCGGGGGACATTCGCTATACTCGTGACTGGATCGACATACAAACACGGTCATCAATGCTGGCAACAACGAATGACACGTGGTTTGATCGGTTGATTGCCCGTCTGCATGGATGTGTGTATGTGACAGGGAAGTGAAGATCATTTTGGCCTTCTACACGCCCACATTGCGGATTGGGACGCTCATGACGATCGTGTTTGTAGTGGAGCAGGAGCAGATTGAGTCGTCTTTCACCCTCGAGAGCGTTCATTCGGTAAAGACGCACCGCACCCACGTGTCTCTGGCTGGCAACATATTTATGTGCATGTACATGAGATGCGTAGATGGCGGATGTTGAGGACATTCTGTTCCAAGTCCTGATCTATCTCGTCGGCTTCCTCGTCCTTGCGAGATTGGCGGCTTCCTTCTATAGGTAGGTTTGTACAAGAGTACATGCATGTACCCATTCGTGTGTGCGCATGCATGAGCGCATGAACGAATGCAGGTTGTTTATTCGGACAAGGAAGGGAAGCAAAACGTTCTCCAACAGGATTGGCATGACTAAATTTTGGTGTCTGGTCGACCTTTTCCTGGGCATCGTTATCATAGCGGCTGTTGCTTTCATGTTCATGAGACGATTCACCTTCACCGGAGAGGACTATTTCAATCGCTATTTCACGCGTATTCTCGAGGTGCGTGAGTGCGTGTGTGATTCGTACTGTATGTGTGTCCACTCATGGATGTTGAAGGACTGCACGGTGTCTTTGTGTCTTTGCGTCTCTGTCAGATCGACTGGATCTCTGAAACCATCCCGCCCTCGGAGAAATTCGCAATGTTCTTCGAGTAAGAATCGAGACAGACGGCATGCACGATGCGATATCGCATCGCATCACATCGCATCGCATGCATCATACGTCCATCCTTCCGTGTATGTATGTATGTGTCACTGCTTATGCAGGGCTCTCCAAAACATATCGCGTCATATCCGAATCTTATACATCTCCAATTCTATTGTCGCTTTCGTCTTCTACCTCTACTTCGCAAGGATTGTCTTCTACATGTATGTATGTATGTATGTATGTATGTGCCTTACAGACAGACAGACGGTCAAGCACACAACACCATGCATCAAGCTAGCGCCGTTCCGCCTTTGCGTTGCTTTTGTGTGTGTGTGTATTTCTTCTGACTCGTTCGCTCGTTGATGCAGGTCAGCTCACCCACGAGTAGCCGTCCTCGTTCGAACATGCATCCTGGCTGGGAATGATTTATTCCACTTTCTCCTCACGTTCATGATGCTCTACGTGATTCTAGGCAAGCTAACACCAACATATAAACTAAGCAGCCAACGAACGAACACTGTTCATATATGATATACTGCCTGGTAACGAGTTTTGATTGTGTGTTGTCTCCTTGCATGGATGGACACGTGCAGCATTTATCGGCTACTTCCAGTTTGGGACATCCTTCTTTATGTTCTCCACCATTTCGGAGAGTCTGATGACGCAATTCAAGGTCGGTTGCATGGTCCAACGACAGAGAGACAGAGCCAACAAGTGGTTTCCCTGTATTCTTCGCATCTCGCTTCGCGGCCTCGTATGTATGTTGTATGTATGTATGTATGCAGATGCTCGTCGGTTCCTGGTAGGTCAGCACTGTGTGTGTGTGTGTGTGTGTGTGGCTACGTGAATATGTGTATATGTCGCCAACCGACTGTTATGTTGTCAGGCCAGAGGAGATCGCCCACACATCAAACAACTCGGCGCTCATCATCTATTTCCTCATCTTCGCACTAGTGGTGGTGTTCATCCTCCTAAATTTCTTCGTGGCCATTATTATCGAGGTGACGAATGTTTTGGTACGAAATAACTAAGCCACTATCGTTCTTCGTGGTCATCAGAAATACGAGACCGCCAAGTACCAACTCGAAGAGATGGCATGCGAAGTCAACAACATAATTGTCGATGTAGGGCCCTCCCCCCTCTCACACAAATATGTTCACATGCCTCCATCTCTCTCCCTCTCTCTCTCACTCTCTCTCTCTCTGTGTGTGTGTGTGTGTGTGTGTGTACGGGCAGAGGTACGTTGCCACACATCTCATTCGTGGCCTCCGGTACATGCACAGATTGCATATGCATGTGTGTGAGCGTGTGTGCAGCTACGACCTGATAATTCAATCGATTGCCAGCGCGACGTATCGGTGGCCACCGAGGAGAGACATCATTGCTGAACTGGAAGGCAGGCATCATACATACACACACAATCACACATAAGACGTCGTTTTCAAAGTATCTGTGTGTGGCATACATGACGGACGATTGTGTGTGTGATTCAGAGATGGATTTCGAGGGTGACACAGTCAGTTACAGCGACTTCAAAGAGTATGTATGCTTTAAATATCGGACCGAGAGATGCGTGCAGGCACTCTTCTCTTACTACGCCTGGTATGTATGCGTGTATCCATTTATGTGTAGACACGTGTTTGTGGTGCAGGCAAGCAGGCAGGCGGGCCCATCTATCTGTATATGTGTGTGTGTGTGTGTCTTCAGGCGCTACACGTCTCTGCACGTGGACTACAAAAGCGCGCTCCCCGTCGCGGTCGCAGCTAAGCTTAACGACCCAGCGACGCATCCCCAGTTCGTCAAGAAGTATCGGGCCAGCACCAAGATCGCGCCAAACCAACAAGCGCAGTTCGCCAATCCCATAACGATCGTCACCAGCTCAGATGAGGTGCATCAGCCCTCCACACCACCAAAGCGAAAAGACAGCCTAGACTACCACAGTAAACGCGTCATTGTGCACCCAACCGCGCCTGACAACAACTACCAGCATCAGGATCAGGAGCAGCATCATAGCGATGTCGCGATCGATAATGACGACGAGTCGGCAGAAGGATCGCTGCCCGATGAGGGCGTTGGTGGAGTGCTCAGCACGACTGCTGACAATAAACCAAGGGGTGACAAAGTGCGTGTGTACTCTGTGTTTGGTAAGGCGCCGTCGCCATTGGCGGTTCGCCAGCGGCGCTCCAGCAAGGCAGAGAGCCTCATAAGGGAGTCCACCGATCGGATGCTTAGAGAAAGGGCGCACGGTGAGCATACACACCTGCGAACAGACCACACACAGACACAGAGATATACACATACATACGCACACACGTCCATCTCTCCGCGTGTGCGTGGATGTGTGGATGTGTTGTGTGCGCACGGTAGCATTAGAGAAGGTACGTACGCACCTCTTCCAAAACGTTTGCAATGTGCTCACATACACCAAAGGACACACACACACACACACACATATATACACAGATACAGATACAGATACATATACGTGCATGTCTCTCTTCTTTGGTCGATCAGGAGGTGGAAAAAACGCATGAACTGATCAAACGCAACAGCAGAGACTGACTGACAGGCAGGTACATTGCCTGACAAACAGTATTTGCGTCCGTCAGGCGAGTAACTTCACGCATCAGCCGAAGGATCGCTCGCAGCCAGCGACTCTCCTTTTTTCTCGTGTGTCATGTCGTGTGTGGTCCGTGATGCATTCATGATGCATGCAACTAACGCTATTTTTCAGTTGTGTGTGGCTTTTCGTCTGTGTGTGTGTGTTTGTGGGTCTGTGTGTCTGGCATATATATATGAATGGGTCACGGGCGGTCTGTCGGTCGATAGCATGAGTGGATCTCGGGCATTGTGTGTGGTGTGTGTGTATGTCGTGGATCTATGGGGGCGTGCACAACCACATAACGGACAGCACAGCGCAGCACGCGGGACCGATCGGTGCGGACGGACAGCCAGCAGGGAAGTAGGGAAGCAGGGAGCTGGGAGTCAAAGCAGAATATGCACGCACGCATGCACGCACGCACAGGATGATGATCATAAGTCGCAGTCTTAGATAGATGGGTGAGTGTCATTCTGTCTATCGGTCGACCTGCCTCATCTAATGCGCCGTCAACAGAATAGGATTTAGGCCTTCCTGTGTCTCCAGCCTTACCGTCGGTGAGTCCTGTGTGGCGTGGGTGTGTGCGTGTGTGGGAGACATGTGTAAGTGCGTCCGTGCCTGCGTGCATGGCACCTGACAGCCTCCTCCACTGTCCTGATCTTGGTCAGCATCAGCTGATCGTCCCCATCGTCCTCAGCATCCATCTCGGCGAACCTGTGCGGCGATCCCCGCGGATGCCTGCGTGCGGTCTGCCGGCCGCGAGGAGACACCATCGGCTGGTCGCCGTCCTAGTCTGGCAGGGGGTCTTCAAACAAATGGAGAGGAATGCGGGGAGGGGCGGTGGGGCGTGCGTTGGGAAAAGGGGGAGGGTCAGCGTTTGCCCTGCCCTTGAGGATTCGCGCGTTGGTCTCTCTCTCCCTGTGCAGCTGCGCCATCAGCTCCCTCTGCTGCGCCACCAGGGCCTCGAACTCCTCCCTGCCAACCGCACCAGTCGGCGTTGCGGCTGTCGCACTTGCGGAAGTAGCCGAGAAGGGCTGCGGCTGCACGGCCTTGGCCATCAGCTGCGCGAGGCCGTCCAGCTTGGCCTCGAATGGCTGGAACGTCCAGCTTGGCCTCGAATGGCTGGAACGCCTCTCATTTCTCCGCCTCCTTCATCTCCTCCACGTGCTTGGCCACGATCGCACGAATCTCGTTCGGGCAGAGATAAGGATCACCAGGCCGCTGTGGAATCCAGACGTTCATGCCAGGTCCTCTGTCGTAGCTTCGGTTGGGCTGGAACGCCGGACGCCCGTACTCACCGTCCCCAGTCCAGCGGGGATGGAAGCGAGGTGGGAAAGAGCGGCTGTGATACCGATGGTCGAAGGCCTGCGCCGGCTGCTGGTCCCCGTAGCCAAATTTACGCTGATCACCACCGTAAGGCACTATCTCACCACGTAGACCACTATCGCTGATCTCTCTCTAATGCATCGTCTCCTTTCTCCTCTCCTTGTCTTCTTCTCCTTCTTATCTTGCCTCGTCTTCGCCACGTTGACTTCGACCCCGACACCGAAGCGGCATTAGCTGAGTGCAGCTTCTGATGAGGCTGTGGTTGCAGAAACGTGTGCATCTCAGTGAGAGTATGTATCGCTGAGAATCGCTGAATCGCTGCAATGTGCAACGACCTTATGCAGTCGTATGCAGGGGCTCATCTATGACTGCCTATATGACTGGTTGAGAGTGGCGTGGGGGGGATGTGTGTGTGTGTCACGACCACACGGCCACTTCGACAATTGTGTTGTTTGTCACGGTGTTGTGTTGTTGTCATCCGATTCACGTATGCATGTGTGCAGTGCTTGCTGACTCAATGCTGCATGTGTGCGTAACCGTCACAATCTGCATGAAGACCTGGTTGACGTGCGGATTGCCCATACACCTGTGTGTGTGTGTGTGTGAATGCTGCACTCATGAAGCATAAAGCATCACAAACACACACCCACGCCCAAGGGGCAGTTGATAATACGCATTCACATGAACAAAGGACATAAATAGAGGCAAGAAAACAGGCAGACACTGTGCTGCATACCGCGCACCGACGCTCACACGCGTGTGTATGTGAAATCACTCATTCACAGTGCTAATCCACCGCACTTTTAGCGTGATTCCCCCTCATCTGCCATGCATGCATGTGTCTCTCTTGTGTGTGCGTGAGAGATCGTGTTCAAGTCTTATTGCGTTTCCCCCTCTCTCTCTCTTTCTCTGTCGGCGTGTGGCCTGCTTCTTTCTCTGCATGAGTCGAGTTCAATCAGACGGGCACGATGCCACACGTGTGTACTTCATACACATACGTGCACACAAGTGCTAGAGCGAGCCTTTTTCTTTCGTTCGGTGTGCACGTGTTTGCGTGTATCTGTGACAAACAAACATACATACATACATGGATGCTGCTGCCGAGCGTTTGTCGTCCGATTCTGTCTTCCCTGCATGCAGGTGGCTCAAATGCCGTGGCTTTTTTCTCTGCATGCACACGTGCTGCTGAGCGTCACAGTGAGGCTCTCGTGTCCGGTTTGCTACTTGTGCTGTTTTTCGATAGCAATGGCTGAATGTGGTGCCATGGTGTTTCTATTAGTACTTGCTGGCTGTCACTAGTGTTTTGTAGTCCTTCCTCGCTGTTGGCAGCATTTTTCATCTCAGTAGCGACACACAGCGATGCGACAGGATGATCACACAGCTGCCCGGCAGACAGAACCAATCACTTCTTTGTCATGTGACGTGTTCGTTGTGTGTGTGGTGATATGTGGTGACGCGCAGACATGAAGAATGGTGATGCTTCCTCCTGTGGTGGACGAAGCGAGACGACTGCTTTGATGATACATGACAGTACGATCGATAATCGCAGACGCATATACATACGAGCACAGACACATGCCTACAGGCCATTCAGATTGATCGATGCATATGTAGCGGACGTGTGCAGCGAGTGCTCGCGCCTGTAATGGATGTGCCAGTGGGTTCCCTTTTGGCTGCCTGCAATGTGTGGATTTCTTTCCCTTTCTCCCACTTCATCACATGGCTGTCTCATGTAGAGAAAGGCAGGAAGGGCAAAACCATTCCATGCGGTTGATGGATGGATGGATGGATCGGTGAGGTTGATTGAGTGTTGATTGATTGATGCATCGAGGGACTAGGGGACATGCAGAAAGAGTGTATCGTTCAATCGTCACACACACGCACGACGCTCCATTGACACCAAAGCACTCACCGTCAAAAACGACATGGTCCTTCATGCGTCCGTCCGTCTCGTCAGAAAGAGTGGCCGCCTGGCTGGCAGCAGTGACCACCACCTCATCTATCTGCTGTGTATGCGGACACCACATGGCACCAATCACCCCACGCACAAAACGAATACGGAGGCCCAGAATGAAGGTAGGCCTCACACAGCACACTGGACAAAAGCAACACACATCTCACCTCTCCCTCACTCTCACACCACAGTTAGCACTTCCACGTCGTCAGCCATGAATGTCGCCCTGCCCCCAAACGCAGCATTGCCATACTCACTCCACGGCCCCACATAGCCCTCAGGCACACAACCGCTGTATATGAACTGATAGCAGCTGCGCATATCATCAGCAGCAGCGCCACCCTCACATCCCAAATACAGCCATGGGCAGTTCCACAGCTTCTCCAGCCCTTCCGCTGTCAGCCCCTCCCGCCCGGCCACCCCCACTGGCTGCCGGACACCCCCAAATTTGGTCGGTTGCGCGAAGTGGCCCGCCAGTGAGAAATGCCACACATCGCACCGGTACTCGTTCTCGCCTGTCGGGTCGTCGGGCAGCTGGATTCCGGCACTGATGAAGGCGCCGAACAGACGCTCGCCCTTCTTGACCACAAAGACGAGGCCATTCGCGTCGCCGACACACCGAAGCAACTTGGCATGCGACGGCCCATCATGCGAGGCCCTGAATGACCACCACAGATACAGAAGAGTAAGAGTGATGAGTTTATCATGCTGCCCCAATTGGCATTGTGCATTCTCACCGGTAAAGGGACCGCAGCGACTTCTTGTTGCCTCCCATCCACCTGGTGAGAAACACTCCCTGGCCTCTGTTCACTATACTGCCCTCAATCGGTGACTGCACAGCAAACGGATTGATGTCATCACATGGCCTCTCCCATCGCCTGTGCTCACCGTCATGAGTGTGTGCAGCTGTCAGCGTATCGATGACAGGCCGGCATCCATGTCCACCTCAGCCTCCAACTGACACATCTCGATGACCATCGCGACCTCCATCAGAGCCAGCGAGTTGGCATCGGTGACGCACTTAAGCAAAGCAGCCATCCGGTGACGCTCTGCACGAAGAAACGATCCCAAAGGCCGAAGGCTGCTCGTGTGTTGGGGTGTGTGTGTGTGTCTGTGTCTGTGTATACTTTGCTGCTCATGGCGCTCAAGTGTGGCCGCCTGAGGATAGTTCTTGGGCGCATACACATCGGCTGGCGTTGTCACGCTGACGCATGGAGTGAGAGACATGCGGCCGCCCTTTCATGAGTCGTCTTGTGTGTCTTACTCGTATCTGTAGGGGCACGTCACGAAGTCGGTGTTGTCATCCTCTGCACGTGTTTGGAGGTAATCAATGCACTGCACACACACACACCGTACATGGATCAGTCGTCTGAGGCTGTCACAGATGCCATTGTTTCTCACCTGTGCGCAGAGCTAATGGCCTGCACGACAAACACACAGAGCAAGCAGACCATGAACGATTCAGCGCTGCCTTGCTTCTCCCCGCCCAATGCTTTGCTCGCCTCACTCACTCACCGCATCTCAAGTTGCGGGGTTCCCGACGTTCGGTGCTTGTGAATTCTTGCAAATGACGAATGATAGATCTCCATCGTCACCAACTGTCCGCGCGGCCTTCATGGTTCGTTTCGAGCTGTTTCTGATGAGGCTGTAGTTGGTTGTCTTGTGCTCTGCTTAAACCATTCGGTGGTGATGGTCTAGATCAACACAGGTCGACTCAAGCGCGGGGACCCGAGAGTGATTGAACGAATGAACGTCAGTCGTGAAAGTCCTCTATGCAGTGCCGGTCATGCAGCGAGCTCAACCAATGGGCGCTGTGAGCGTTGACAAGGCAGGGAACTGCCGCTGCCAAACTTACAGACAACCGGCAAAAGCAAAACAACACGCCTGAGGACATTGCATGCACAGCCAGGCAGCCACTGTGTGGTTGGTGCGTCTGTCTGCCTTTTCTGTCTGTCTTGATACGCACCAGAGAGTGGTGGCAAAAGTGCACCCGAACGAAAAGCGACACGACAGAGGGTGCGAAAAAACAACCTGCCATAGTCACGACACCAACAGAACACCACCAACACAATGGTCGCTGACATGTCAGCCATCCAGTCAGTGTATACTCTTGCGAACCAGATAGTGTTGTGCAGTGCACTCAAACGGAACAGCGGAGCGACAGCAGAGTGCGAAAAACAACCTGCCACACGACACCACGACAACAGCACACCGACGACGCACAGACCCACACACGAACACACACATATGCGTCCATTTCCGTGCCCTCGTTCCCTTTCAGTATTCCACACGCATGCATACCAGGAAGGCAGGTGGGCGATTCAGGTGTGAGGGAGACGACAGCCAGGCCCTTGGCAGTGTTGTACAGCAGCAATGGGCCGAAAAAGCTAACTGAGAAGGCAAGACGCGATCCACGAGACGCAAGATCACGAGCACGCAGCCAAAACGTCAGGCCCGGTTGTATTCTGTGGATATAATGAACGTGTGTACGGGCACCCTTGCGCATGCACGTGTCGACTTAGAGTGTGTGTATATCATGAATGTCTCTGTGCGCACCCCTGCGCATTCACGTGTCGACTTGGAGTGCGTGTATATGACGAATGTCTGTATGCGCACACCTCGTCGACTTGGAGTGTGTGTATATGATGAATGTCTCTGTGCGCACACCTGCGCATGCACGCGTCGACTTGGAGTGCGTGTATATCATGAATGTCCATGCACGCGTGGACTTGGAGTGTGTGTATATGATGAATGTCTCTGTGCGCACACCTGCGCATGCACGCGTCGACTGGGAGTGTGTAGGTGTGCGCATGCAGGTGTGGACTTGGAGCGTGTGTATATGATGAATGTCTCTGTGCGCACACCTGCGCATGCACGTGTGGACTTGGAGTGCGTGTATATGAT
>CDMY01000630.1:5809-20799 GCA_001179505.1 Vitrella brassicaformis | reverse complement strand
CAGACCCACACACGAACACACACATATGCGTCCATTTCCGTGCCCTCGTTCCCTTTCAGTATTCCACACGCATGCATACCAGGAAGGCAGGTGGGCGATTCAGGTGTGAGGGAGACGACAGCCAGGCCCTTGGCAGTGTTGTACAGCAGCAATGGGCCGAAAAAGCTAACTGAGAAGGCAAGACGCGATCCACGAGACGCAAGATCACGAGCACGCAGCCAAAACGTCAGGCCCGGTTGTATTCTGTGGATATAATGAACGTGTGTACGGGCACCCTTGCGCATGCACGTGTCGACTTAGAGTGTGTGTATATCATGAATGTCTCTGTGCGCACCCCTGCGCATTCACGTGTCGACTTGGAGTGCGTGTATATGACGAATGTCTGTATGCGCACACCTCGTCGACTTGGAGTGTGTGTATATGATGAATGTCTCTGTGCGCACACCTGCGCATGCAGCATGCACGCGTCGACTTGGAGTGCGTGTATATCATGAATGTCCATGCACGCGTGGACTTGGAGTGTGTGTATATGATGAATGTCTCTGTGCGCACACCTGCGCATGCACGCGTCGACTGGGAGTGTGTAGGTGTGCGCATGCACGTGTCGACTTGGAGTGTGTGTATCTTATGAGTGTCTCTGTGCGCACCTCTGCGCATGCACGTGTCGACTTGGAGTGCGCGCAGCCTTGCGTACCTACATGTCGACTTGGAGTGTGTGTATATGATGAATGTCTCTGTGCGCACACCTGCGCGTGCACGTGTCGACTTGGAGTGTGTGTATATAATGAATGTCTGTGTGCGCACACCTGCGCGTGCACGTGTCGACTTGGAGTGTGTGCACGTACTGAATGTCTGTGTGCGCACACCTGCGCATGCACGTGTCGACTTGGTGTGTATATGATGAATGTCTGTGTGGGCACACCTGCGCATGCACGTGTCGACTTGGAGTGTGTGTATATGATGAATGTCTGTGTGCGCACACCTGTGCATGCATGTCCGCATGCACGTGTGGACTTGAAGTGCATGGCACGTGTGGACTGGGAGTGCGTGTATGTCATGAATGTCTGTGTGCGCACAGCTGCGCAAACCTGCGCATGCACTTGTGGACTTGGAGTGCGTGTATATGATAAATGTCTCTGTGCGCACACCTGCGCATGCACGTGTGGACTTGGAGTGTGTGTATATGATGAACGTCTGTGTGCGCATGAACGTCTGTGTGCGCACACCTGCGCATGCACGTTTGGGCTTGGAGTGTGTGTGTACATGATGAATGTCTGTCTGCGCACTCCTGCGCATGCACGTGTGGACTTGAAGTGCATGGCACGTGTGGACTTGGAGTGCGTGTATGTCATGAATGTCTGTGTGCGCACACCTGCGCATGCACGTCCGCATGCACGTGTGGACTTGGAGTGTGTGTATATGATGTACGTCTGTGTGCGCACACCTGCGCATGAACATGCGCATTTACGTGTGGACTTGGAGTGCGTGTATATGATGAATGTCTCTGTGCGCACACCTGCGCATGCACGTGTGGACTTGCGTGTGGACTTGGAGTGCGTGTATATGATAAATGTCTCTGTGCGCACTCCCGCGCATGCACGTGTGGACTTGGAGTGTGTGTATGTGATGAATGTCTGTGTGCGCACACCTGCGCATGCACGTGTGGACTTGGACTGCGTGTATGTCATGAATGCCTCTCTGTGCGCACACCTGCGTGTATATCATGAATGTCTCTGTGCGCACCCCTGCGCAGGCACGTGTGGACTTGGAGTGCGTGTATATCATGAATGTCTGTGTGCGCACACCTGCGTGTATATCATGAATGTCTCTGTGCGCACCCCTGCGCATGCACGCGTGGACTTGGAGTGCGTGTATATCATGAATGTCTCTGTGCGCACACCTGCGTGTATATCATGAATGTCTCTGTGCGCACCCCTGCGCATGCACGCGTGGCCTTGGAGTGCGTGTATATCATGAATGTCTGTGTGCGCACACCTGCGTGTATATCATGAATGTCTCTGTGCGCACCCCTGCGCATGCACGCGTGGACTTGGAGTGCGTGTATATCATGAATGTCTCTGTGCCTGTGCGCACCTGTGCATGCACGTCTGTGGACTTGGAGTCCGTGTATATGGGGAATGTCACTGTGCGCACACCTGTGCATGCACGTGTGGACTTGGAGTGTGTGTATGTCATGAAAGTCTCTGTGCGCACACCTGCGTGTATATGATGAATGCCTCTGTGCGCACCCCTGCGCAGGCACGTGTAAACTTGGAGTGCGTGTATATCATGAATGTCTCTGTGCGCACTCCGGCGCATGCACGTCTGGACTTGGAGTGCGTGTATGTCATGAATGCCTCTGTGCGCGCCCCTGCGTATGCACGTGTGGACTTGGAGTGCGTGTATGTCATGAATGTCTCTGTGCACGACGATGCGTTGACTTGGAGTGCGTGTATATGATGAATGTCTGCGTGCGCACCCCTGCGCATGCACGTGTGGACTTGGAGTGCGTGTATATCATGAATGTCTCTGTGCGCAGGGGTGCGCAGGCATGTGTGGACTTGGAGTGCGTGTATATGATGAATGTCAAGCATCAAGGATGTCGTCCAAGTCTCGAAGGCCCTTGGGCGGGCCACGGTTGTCCGGGTCATAGCCCTCGCGCGACGTCATGTCACCCAAAGCGCCGAGCCGATCAGGGGGAAGTGTGGGGCGATCGTTGCTATTGGGCCCCGCCGCCGAAAGTGGATCCGCACCCGAGGGTCCGCGGCCCTCGCGAGATATCAGCTCATCCGGGGTGAGTTGCCGGCTGGCACTTGCCCCTCCCACGCCCACTGTCAAATCGCGATCCTCCGCAATATCCATCCAACCACGTCCATCCACCGTGTCTCCCAGTTCGTTTGTCCCGTCGACTTCTTGGTCGTTTCCTATGGGCGGGGCTGCATCGCTACTGACCAATTCCATGTAGGTGTCCTGGTCGTGTCGATGTTCCGGGCCGCTGGACTCCACTTCATCCTCCAAGTCCTTACGTATCGAAGTGACTGCTCCCTCTTGCAAACGCCTGCGAGTGCGGCGTTGCCGTTGTCGTCCGGTACGACGCTGGCGTCGGAGGTCCGAGCGGGGTGAGGTACCTCGGTTGGTGACGCCCTCCGGGTGAGAGGGGGGCGGCACAAGGCGGGTCGGTCCATCGATGGCAGCGGGGGGACGTGCCTCCGATGGATTCCCGAGGGCAACCGACGGGCCCGCAGCATGGCCACCATCTCTCGCAGTTTCCACACAGGCGCACGGCCACTCACCACATCGATACCAGTCGCCTGCGGCCTCCGCACCCGCTGCAGGATCACTCGCATCCAACGGCAGCAGGGACATGAAGTGGTTGCCAGCGTAGAAAATGAAGAGAACCGGTGGCGGGGGAGGGAAGGGCTCCAGGGCTGTCCTGGGCCGCTGCACACGTCCGCCTTCCAGGTGAACTGTCTCATGCTCGCGAAGCAAGAGCGGAATGGTGAGGTCCTGGAACTGTTCCTCGGCAAGGACGCAGAGAACGATGGAGGCTCCCGTCACGTTGGCCAGAGAGCGAACGTCACACTCGGTAAGTGACGAATTGCTCCGGACGTCCAGGATGTGGACTTCTGATGAGGCTGTAGTTGGTTGTCTTGTGCTCTGCTTAGACCATTCGGTGGGGATGGTCTAGATCAACACAGGTCGACTCAAGCGCGGGGACTCGAGAGTGATTGAATGAATAGATGTCAGACGTGAAGGTCTTCTATGCAGTGCCGGTCATGCAGCGAGCTCAACCAATGGGCGCTGTGAGCGTTGACAAGGCAGGGAACTGCCGCTGCCAAACTCGCAGACGACCGGCAAAAGCAAACAACACGTCTGAGGACATTGCATGCACAGCCAGGCAGCCACACAGACAGTGTGGTGTATGTGGTCGGTGTGTCTGTCTTTCTGTCTGTCTTGGTGCGCACCAGGGAGTGATAGCAAAAGTGCACCCGAACGAAAAGCGACACGACAGAGGGTGCGGAAAACAACCTGCCATAGTCACCACATCAACAGAACACCACCAACACAATGGTCACTGACAAGCTAGCCATCCAGTCAGTGTGTACGCTTGCGAACCACATAGTGTTGTACAGCGCACCCAAACGGAACAGCGGCGCGACAGAAGAGTGCGAAAAACAACCTGCCACACCACACCACGACAACAGCACATCGACGACGCATAGACCCACACACGAACACACACATATGTCCATTTCCGTGCCCTCGTTCCCTTTCCGTGTTCCACACGCATGCATACCAGGAAGGCAAATAGGCGATTCAGGTGTGAGGGAACCGACAGCCAGGCCCTTGGCAGTGTTGTACAGCAGTCATAGGGCGAAAAAGCAAAGCTGAGAAGGCAGGGACGCGATCTACGAGACGCAACATCACGAGCACGCAGCCAAAAACGTCAGGCCCGGTTGTATTGTTCGTGAAACTGATCATCGGTTTTTTGGTGCAGCGCGCCATGACTTCTCTTCTCTGCGAGATCTCGGCTATCCTGACTGACGCATCTCTGCTGCTGAAAGATAGAGCGGTGAGTATGGGTTCAGATGCATGGCTGCATGGACTCCATTTCGTTGTGTGTGTTCGTAACGTGCAGGCAGGCGCGTGGCCCTGTGACCACCGACTTTGCCTCGACTCGCCGCATTCGTCCGTCCTTGGCTCTCAAGATGCGCAGCGCCACTGTTACCGGCTTCTGTCTTGTTGACATGCGACCAGCCGCCTCGTCGCGCCTCACATGTGTCCTTTGGGTGCTCCTGACGAGCGTCATGCACATCATGACCCTCGGCACGTCACACAAGAAGATGGCGATGATGCGCCGCGCACACGAAGGGAGGGCCTTGAGCGGATCTGCCTTCATCGCTGGAGGGCCAGAGCAGGCGTCCGTGAGTGTCATCGGTGGGCATCGCCACAATGCCAAACGTCTTCAGGTTAGTTGGGTGGACAGGAAGATGATATATATCTATCTAGCTAGCTCATGGTGTGGTTTCCCTTTCTGTGTGCGGCTGGATCAGGTGCTCGAATCCTCTACATCGCCCCTTGTGTCGCTCCATCGGTTCATCGCAAGGCGGCAGACAGCGACCGCTGATGCAGCCAGGTACATATATACACGCAAAGGCAGCCTGAGGATGGCGGGACATGCCACCCTGTGTGTGCATTAATGCCATTCACATCATTCAGATGGCCGCACGGTGAGAGCCGCACAGTGCCGAATAGCTCCTCACGCAGCGATGACGGCAAGGAAGATCGGGAAGAGTATGAGGCATTGCTCATTCGACTGCAGGAGGAGGTGAGGGCGCTCTTACTTGAATACACCTCGACAGCGCTAAGAGTGATCGTGTGGCTCACCCATGATTTGCATGCGTAGGGTCAAGTCTCCTTCTATGCCGCGGTGAAGCAGCTAGGTGTTTCGGGATGGGTGGCAGTCGGGAAGCCACTTCCGGGTGTGTACGAACGGACGGACCCACACACCCCACGGATGTATGTGATCATCTTCTCTGCGTATGCACTTGTGTTTCTGTCAGAGCTGCCCGAGCCTGCAGAGTTGGCTGATTCGTCAACGAGAGGACTGGCCGAGACAAGTACGCAAACACGCACAGAGCCAGGCAAAGGGGCAGGCATGCAGGCAGATAGCAAGCCAGATAGTTACGCGTGTGTGTGCGTGTTGTGTGTCCGCAGAGCGTGTTGTCGAGCTCACACGAGATCACCTCTACCGCCCCGCAGAAGTGCCGCTCCGACCGTTGGAGAGCGACGACAGCCCCGACTTCATCGGCCGTCGCTTCGTCGACACAGCATACGACCTGTTGCTGCCCGAATATCACCAATACTGGGACACCCGAAACGATCGCATCATGCCGATGCTCTTCACAAGATTCTCTCGTGGAGGCAAGACCAGGACACTGAGAGAGATGGGCACGAAGCTGCGCGAGGAGGGCATCCCCGTCATTCAGATCTCTTTCAACGATGAAACCGCGTACACAGTCGAGGAGGTCAGACTCTTACCATCTCTGAACGACTCTCTCTTCATGCGCGTGGCGTGGGCGGCCAGGACACCGACAGCAATAGAGGAAGTGGCAGATGCGGCAGGGGTGGCTATGGACAAGCTGAAGTTCGACAAGTGGATCATGCATGCGTCTATAAACGAGCAGACAATCCTCGACTGGCTGGGGACGGAGGGGGCTGTCTTGCTCATCGATGAGTTGAACAACTTCGTCACCCGTGATGAACGGCGAAGCAATGCAGAAAATGAAGTGGGCAAGTGGCTCAAGGACGTCTTCCTTCTCAAGGGGAACAGATACTTTGCCTTCAGCAGCCACGTCAACCGACCCTTCGCTGACCTCAGCAAATTCCTCCAGTCTCCCAGCCGTCGCACGGTCCTCTCCCCCTCACTGCCCCGCATCGAGAAGGAAGACCTGGAACTCGTGAGCGGGCGCCTCTATCTCTATGGCGCCAACACGGCACAGATATGCTGGGCAGGACGCAGCCCAGCGCTCCTGTGGGAATGGTCCAGAACGGACCTGCTGCCGAAGTTTCTGATTAAATGCCTCCCGCAGCTTGCTCTGCGAGGTCCGACAGATGCCGTCCGCATCCTATGGTCCGTCATCGACACAGCCGTCAGTGGGACTGAGCCTCGGTATGGCCTCCGAGAGTGGGAGGAGCTTCTGGATGTCTTCAAAGAGGACGGTTTGGGAGAAGAGGTGTTCGTCTGGCCCCCCTGCTATCTCTATTATGTTCTCGACAAGCTGGCCCAACGTCCAGAGGATTTAGGCTCTCTGGTCGTTTCCGGGCTCAATGCCGCCGCCGCTAACTTGTGGAAGCTCAACACGGCCGATGACGAGTCGGGAGACCAGTGGGAAGGGCCGTGTGCCGCTGCTCTCTGTCTGCGCCTCATACAGAGCGACCTGCGCAAGGACGACCCCGACGCGCAAGACCAGATCGCTGCTCTTCCAAAGGACCTTCACAACACCCTTCCCCCTGCCGTCATCCGCAGTCAATGCAGTTTCGGAACCCGCATCAGGAACTCCGACTGGACGACGCTCTCTGATGTTGTCGAGGCATTCGTGAAACAAGGCGGATACCTGTCACAGGCACTGAGGGACCATCCGGAACTCGCCGAGGGCTGTGCTGCCTTTTTTGTCAAGCCCAGCAACAACCAGTTTGAGACGTACGACCTCTTCATCTTCGTGACGGAGGATGGCAAGCTCACACAAGTGTGGGGCTACCAGTGCAAACGTGGAGACGAACTGCCAGAGGACACTGAGAGCATAGCTGCTGATCTCTCTGGCGACATCAGCCATCCTCTGCCTGTCGAGCCGGCCCTTTTGGCAAAGTGTCCCGAGCTGTCGTCAGTGAAGATGGTGTCAGTGTGGATGCGGGGCGGGGTGGGGCCACAGGCCAAGGCCAGGGTGGTGCAAGTCAATGGGATGCCTATCAAGTGGGTCATTCCATCCCGGGCTGTCTACAAGCTGCTTTTCGGCAGGTCTCTGGAGGTCACGTGTCCGTTTGAGTTTCGGCAGATCGCTGGAGGTGACGTGACGGCGAAAAAAGGGAACAGCAGTGATTGATGAGGGAGAGGGGATGAGGATGTTGTGTGTGCCGAAGGCAAGTAGGTTTGCGAGTGGCTGGGTAGAGTGCTGCTGAGGGATTCATCTCTCGTGCGTTATGAAGTCTTTTTCGTCTTGAACTGTTCTTTTGTCTCTAGCATCTTCTTCGTTTGGCAGTCTGCATACAGATCGAGTGATGGTGAGGGGATTTTTTTGGTGACAGGATGGTCATGACGGTCGCGTTTTCAGTTCAATGCGCCTCTACATACAGACAGCAACACACCAGAGAAAAACCGTCATGACAGCCAGCAACCAAATTGGCAGACAGAAATGCATACATGCACACATGCGACACAGTAAGTAAGAGCAGCGCAGACATCAACGGACACACAAGGGATGCGGGAAGGCCAAACAGCAGAACCACCAATCAGGCATGCAGACATCCAGACACACATGCACACGAGCGACCTAATGCAGACAGACCAGAGAGCAGCACCACACCTCCCTCCCTCCCCCCTGCCTCCCTCATCTGTCTAGTATGTATCAGTTGAGGGACTGCCTCCCTCGCAGAACCATTCCAGACCCTCGCCACCCAGGAGGAGGCGAACGACCTCCAAGGTGACGAGCTGCGACGCGAAGTGGTGAACAGATATATGATGGGACCATTCAGGTGAGGATAGAGCATTCAGACCGTCTGCATTAAGTGCTCTCTTTTTCTTGTGTGCCGACGGCATGCCTCTGCTTGCGGGTGAGGCGTTGTCGTGTGGCCTGACGTCTTTGGTGCGGGACTTCCTCACCCGGGAGGGCGAGCAGTACGGCCTTACGCTCAACAGTACGGACAACACCATCAATAATACCGTGCAAGACCATGACAATGAGGAGGGGCAGGCGTAGGGAGAGACACACAACACAAGAGGACAATAGAGCGCAGACATATATCTCTGTGTATATCATGTGTGCAGCGGCCCCCTACAGAGTGTTGAGTGCGTGACGTTGACCATCGCAAAAAAGACAGACGAATGGAGGCGACTGCGCGTGGTCACCACCAAAGAGCTGTACAATACACATTCACCCGGTCTCAGCATTTCTTCCCCTGTGTGTGTCTGCTTGTCTGCCAGAATCCCTGAGTAGGAACACATACACCGATCTGCACGCGTCTGCCTGCCAGAACCACCAACCCTATCTCGTCTTTATGTATCCAGGCGGAGGCTGCCAAGACTATCTTCCTGCCCATCATGTCGAGCAATCTGTGCGACATCGCATTCAGAAGTGAGACACGGCGGAGACACATCGATTGCCTGAGACATGCTTTAACGTGCTGGCTTCTTCTCCATAAGGTCAGAATGTCAAGTACCGCAATGAGGTACTGTCGCAGCTATCACTCGCACTACAGCGGCTGGATATGTTACACACTTGCACCACTTCATCCCCACTTGTACATAAACACAAAAACATTCCTCCTTGCTCTCTTTAGAGGCATCGGCGCACACTGCATGGACTTCTGCCTCCAATGGTGCTGCTACCGATCACCCTCACCCCGCCCCCGACAATCTCGATTCGCAAGCCACAATCCGCATCGACGCACAGCAGGATCATGCACCGGCCGACCACCCCGACCTCACCCGGCCCCAGGCCGAAGCCATCCTCACCTCACTGCTGCAGAGACGACTCGACCGGCTGAGCGCCGGCAGGAGCAAGAGCAAGAAAAAGAAGCGCAAGACAGAGGGGGGCGGGGGTGGGCATGCGAGGGGCAAGGCAAAGGCCAAAGCCAAGAGGGCTTCGCGCGCTGCGCGTGACATGGGTGACGAGAGAGGGAGGAGGACGAGAGCGAAGGAGAGGGGGAAGACGAACAGCGAGATGATGAGAACATGGAGGGAGACACCAACGGGTGAGAACCACACACAGTCACACGGACATACACGCGGCATATTTGATCGATGGCATATGCATGTGCATGTGTGTGTGTCTGTGTTCAGGTTTGATGAGGAGATGGGGCGGTATGAGGACCTCATTGAGGGGTGGTGAATACCATACCCGAACTTGTGTGCACATGCATGAGTAAATGAACCGCACACGTCTCAAAAATCTCTTCCTATTCAGTCGCGAGAATAGCTGCCTGTCTGCCATTCCTTACTCCCCATCTGATTCACACGAATTGCTACCGGTCACGTCCAAGTCAGGAGCGCTAATGAGTTGTTAGCAGCATGGAGAGCACCAGTGCTAACAAACAACCACATGCAATTGGCGTCAATTTGGCGAAGAATGACTGGTTCTCCAGCGGAATACTGGGTTTCCGATGATTTCAAAGCTCGTTTGAAGTTTTCGTACGAGCTGTATACACGTCTCGTGCGTGAGAGAGATCTGCACTTCTCTCGCCAGGCCAAGCGAGCAACGCCGACCTGACACACTGGAGGGTGTCCACGTAGGTAGCGTATCTTCCCAGCGGTGACTACGATCTAGCTGGTACGAATTACACCTACGAAGAAGCGTCGCCACCTTCATGGAACGAGGAGAAGGGAGAAATGGTGCTCACGCCCAATGAAGAATCTTTTCCAGCTTTTGGCGGCTGGCTCAACTTCCATGTTGCGAAAGACCAAGATGGACCGCTATCAGAGACACGCCTCGGCTATATGACGATCGTCCAATCGAACTTCTCGTTCGATGAAGCATTGCCCCCTGGACGATTTAAAGAAGTCCATTATGCACTGGCAACCAGCGAGAAAGTCGACTTCACAGTCCCAGACGCCAGTGCGGTATTCGAAAGGGAGCAGGCCCTGGGCATCTTCGAGGATGCACAAGACGTGATATCGCTCTTGCGGATCACACTGCAAGGCGCTTCGGATGTGTTGATTTCCATCATCGATCGCGACGTCACGCGACAAGACAAGGTTGCAATGCTTTGGCTGGGTGGCGTGGCTGGTGCATCCATGGGGCTCATAGCGAGTTCATTATTAGACCTCATTCGCCCTGCTGGAGAGAAAGGACCACAAGGCGACAGAGGCGATAAAGGCGACAAAGGCGAGAAGGGTGATCGAGGGGAGAAAGGCGACAAGGGTGAGAAGGGCGATAAAGGTGACAAGGGTGAGAAAGGCGACAAGGGCTCGCCTGGACACAGTGGTAGGGCCTCTCCGTACATAGTTGGAAGCGAAGAGGTGTAGTTCTCTTGACATGGAAAGGTGTTGTATGATTTTGTAGTCACTGAGCTGCATCAGTGTGTCTCTTTCGCGCGTTTTTGTAGTGTACGTTGAGTGTTTCGGAAGCCTCATCTGGTTGGTGTTTTCTGTTTTGTCCGTAAATCAGGTCACATCTATGCTGTCTTTTTCCTTCACGTGCACCATGATGAAGTACGTTGCAGAGTCTATAGCCATAGTGGCCTGCCATGGACTGTTTATGTTCGCAAAAGCTTTGCTCGCTCTTTTTTGTGCAGTTTGTGTGTTTGTTGGCGTTGGCGAAGAGCCTCAAGGGCAACATGAATGCGAACTTTTTTCGGTCGACAGTGGTGTTTTTGACATGCGTGTTATGTCACTATTCGCATATTGGACTTCTTCATGTGTGGGTGAGTCAAGAGTTACATCGCGTATTTTCGAAGTCAGTCCAGATACACACACATACAGACACACATTCGTAATCCATTCACGCAGCGTTCACGAATAAGGGACACTATCTTTTTCTCTCTACCAGTGCTCCCGTAATAACACACATCCATCCGCATACAAACCAATCAATCATCTTCATTCCTCTCACGCCTGTGGTGGCGGCTGTTGTGCTGGTACCCCTGCTGGTGTTGGTATCATCGAAGCAGCAGAAGCTGTACCTGCTTGGCCAGGAGGGGCAGCGGGATGACGTATACCCTGAAAGGCACGCACGATGGATGAACAGGAGGAGGAGAGCTGGACAGATGGGTGTATGGACGGAAACGCGAAGAGATGTGCTGTCTCTCCCTCCCTTCCTCCCTCTTCCCCTTGCTTCTTTCCTTTGTTCCTCCCCTCCTTACCGGTGGTATCATTCCTTGAGGCATCCGTCGACCAGCCTGAAAGCGACGAAGGGGAAGGAACGACATTTTGAGTTGCTTACTAGAATTCCTCTGAATGGCTACATATAGTTAGTGCTTGGATGGATGTGTCTGACTGATTATCATCTGCTGCATCGTTGCTGGAGGAGGCATACTGAGATACAACACGTCCACACATGCATACGTACAGACATACATACGCTTCTAAAAGCCAGCAACACCAGAACACACACATGTATCATCCCTCCCCGCTTCTGATGGCTCATCACTGGCTTCTATTGGCCTCCCGTGGGCTTCTGATGGCCTGTTTTCTTTCGTATCCTTGTCTGGCTGCACCCCGCCCACTGCCCATTCAGAGATTATCTCATATCCCTCCTCCGCGCACGCATCTCGCAAGGCATGAATGAGAGAAAGGCTGTCGCTCGTATAGACGAGCATCTACAGGGAGTCGCCCTAAGTCACGCCCTCTCGGCTCCACAGGCAATCGGTCTTATCCTGCAGGTAGGGAGCAGCGAAGCATCGATCACGCAGTAGATGTCCATACGCTGGCTGTTGGGGTTGTCGTCGGGTGGGGTGATACCGAGGCTGTGCAGAGGCACCTCCAAATTGGAAGAACATCTGCCTCAGCCCAGGATGCGAACAAACAAGTTGCGCATATTGTTGTGTCTCGTGACCCGCTCACGGCCGGTGTGACACACGTAGAAGTGATCGCCAAACTTGTCAACCTCCTTGCCGTAGATGCATCGCTGCGAGACGGTTGCGTGCGGGAGGCCAATGCCGAGACACCCGGCGACGGCATGACGATACTGGAAGTTGTTCAGTGCCTTGCTATCGCTGGAAGGGATCGCTGACAGCCAACCAGACGAGAGAGGCCCTTGGCAGCTCAAGAGACGGGCGCGGGCTCTGCCGTCGGGCGGGAGGGAGTTGAAGAGCTCGTTGCATCGGAGTCACTCCACTAGACAGCGACCCGAATCATCAACGCATGGACCTCTTTTTCGTCGTGGATGGACAGGGATACTCCGCTGATGTCACTGTTACTTATCCTACCCGCCCTGACGCCTCTAACCCTCATTGGCGACAAGTCGATCGGCGCGGAGCGACAGAACCTGGTGGTGATGCAGCGAGACATGCGGAGGAAGTGAAGGAAGCGAAATATGCGGCTAATGTCATTCGTGCTGACCATAAGTTTGTCCCTCTTGCAGTAGAGACATTTGGAAGATGGGGAAAGAAGACAGTGGCTCTATTGAAGGATTTGGCAAAGAGAAAAAGGCTACCTACAGGAGTTTCATGTGATGAAGAGGCTTCTTTTCGTGAGAGATTCACAAGAACAAATCATTGGGCACAAGTCTTGTCTATTGGATTGATGAGGTTTAATACATATCAAGTGTCAAGTCGAGCACATACAGCTGCTGATACTCAAGGGCCCGGTTTCGTGGAGTGTGCAATGAGGGTATGATAAGTCGAGGCCCTTTCAGACCTCATGTGCGCCCCTTTCGTCCTTTTTGAGTGCCATCTTGATGCATGAATGTCATTTTCCTGCAGGGAACAAAGAGTGCCATATTCATTTTCATATTGCAGTCATGATTTTGGTGAAGCAGTCACGCATGTATGTCCTTCATGGGTGAGACTCTAGACCGGCCTCTGGTCGTCCTACGATGATTTCGTCAACAATGCAACCGGGCCTGACGTTTTTGCTCTTGTTTTGGCTTGCCCGTTGGGCAAGAAGCGTCCGATCGGAGTACGTCACATATCCGTTGCTCCCTGCCTGAGCTTCCAAGCGCTATGTAACTTGACAGACAGGAGCTAGGCCAGTCAGTCAGTCAGGTTGGATGGGAGAGATTCCCTTCCGTAGAAGCGCTCACCGCGCCCATTGGCTTCACTCACTGACGCGCTGACGCTGACTACTTTGTGAATGACGGATGGGAGCGTGCTTGAGATCGGAAGAGCCATTCTCGATGAGGTTTCTCTGGAGCCTTGTCGGCGAGAAGATCTGCTGGACGACAACGTCTTGACGTGTCCAGGCGGAACCGCAGAGCATCAGCAACAGAAAAAACACTAAACCATGAATACGCACACAGACACAGGCATGCACACAACAATGACAATGCACACAAGAATGCATACACAGGCACAGGCATGCGCACAACAATGACAATGCCCCCAAAATGCGCAAACACTGGTACAGGCATGCATACAACAATGCGCACAAGAATGCGCACATAGAAGCGTCACGCTCAACAAAGGGAAGTCAGACAGTTCATACGGGAAGGAGGCTATCAAAACCACTTCAGACTCAAGCTTGCAGGCGTAAAAAACCCTACAAGGGTAGGCCAGAACCCTCTGAGGATATGCAAAACTCTACCCCCCCCAGTCGCCAGCTGTCCTTCTATATCCGCCTGCGCAATCGCAGAGCTGGCATTCTTGCAGAGAAGGCTTTTGCTGTTGCACAGCATGCGTATCGGTCTGCTTCGTCATTCCGGCGCATGCGGGGCAACGACGCTTACTTCTACTCGCAAAAGCACAACACATTCACTCCGCCGGCGCGCCGAGCTCGGGGGACGGGTCGCGGTAGAGGAGCACGTGGAGCCTCACGAGGCGCCCGAGGTGCTCGAGGTGGAGGCGGATTCGTACCCCCGCCGCCGTCCGGCCCGCCACCCGGTGACCCGGGAGATGGCGGGGCAGGAGATGGTGACTCGGGCGGCAATGGGCTGCCCCCACACGGAGGAGGACCTCCACCTCCCCCTGGTCCACCACCAGACCCGCCCCACGATTCCCACTGGTTTCGCTCGAGAGGAATTTTCCCGCAGCGTGGGCTTGATTACCTCCGCAGCCTCACCGCCGAGCAACGGGATGACCACTTCAAGCTGGGCGTCTCGCACCATATCCCGCATACCTGAGTGTGTCCGGGAGTCGCTGAGGATGGTGGTGGATACCACCGAGAAGTATGTGAAGGATGAGGAGGACTTGGATGTCGGCTGCCTGATAGCTATTTTCGTGCCGACTATGCTGCTCTTCCCGATGAATCGCGGCGGGACGGGCGGCCGCCGCAAGTGGGGTTCTCGCTTCAAGCGGTTCTGGGCTGGAGAGTGGCAAAGATTACTCGACGAGTCCAGGAATTTTGCTGAACAGGGTCGCCACGTCTTCGCTCCACGTGGCGATGGACCAGTGGACGGTGTGTCTGAGCCATCTCTGGAGGAGATCAAGTTGCGAGCAGCAGAGAGATTGGTGAGACAGGGAGAGCTGTCGCATGCGGCAAGACGGCTGACGGCCGCCAAGGTCGCTCCAGCGACGGCGGCGACACTCCAGCAGCTCAAGGACCTACACCCTGCAGCTCCGCTCCCCACAAAGCCGCAGCCCCAGAACGGCCCAGATGGACCGCCCCTCCCTCTCACGGT
>CDMY01000629.1:8975-22528 GCA_001179505.1 Vitrella brassicaformis | reverse complement strand
AGGCAATGCATGTCAGGACTTTCACTTCCAACCTCCCTCCCTCCTGTCACAAATTGACATCACCACCATGAGCACCAGACGTGTGCCATCCGCCAGGGGTAGATGGATGCGTCGGTGAGTGTGAGGCATGGACCGAATGAGACATACGTGAATGAATCAATATCACCCGAGACACGGGGGATTTGTCCATCCACGCAGCAACCAAACAATCATCGTCATCTTTGATCGATGTGTCGGTGCTTGTCCGTCCGTCGGTGAACTATGAGCGCGTACATGCGCCGCAGTCATAGAAATATCCATGGTCACTCATTCCGTACGCAACGGGAGGGCTGAGTCTCAGCTAGAAAGTGAGACACCAGAGAGAGCTGCGCCAATGCGTGGGCATGAAGCCGACGAAACGAGTTGGGCTGAGAGGAGACGCGTCTCATCCTCATCAGGCCACCCGAGAGCGTTGCAGGAACGTTGCGAATGGGGGAAAAGATGCAGGCGGCATCAGTCCCAGCGCGAACGACATGACGGCCAGCCAAGATCCTCTCAAGGCCGCCGACCATGCGTCTCTGCGCATCACTTCATTACAACAGCAGACCAGACCACGGCTCAGAGGCGCTCCCTCCACTAGAGCAGTCCTCGCCACTCATCTCTTGGTCGGCCATGAAGAGCCCCGACCCAAGTTCCTCCTCGGCATCGGCCCTCACGAGGTGTCAAGGCCCTCTTGGGTGCACCGCACAGACGACCACAGAGGGAACGGAGCGCAAAGGAAAGCTCCACTCAACAGAGATCCTCACAGCCCTTTCAAAGGATTGCCTTCTGCGAGGCGACTCTTCTCCCCACGAGGGTACCCTTGCACTTACGAAGCCACCGGCGGCGTCCCCGAAGGAACCCGTATCAACGGCAAGACTCAGGCAAGTAAGTCCCGGATCCGTGAGGTCCGCCTCCCGCTCAGACGACATCCATCTACCCCAGGCAGCATTTCGCACACGTCTCCGCGCTGACACAGACACACCACGCCACACAAGCACAATCTGTGTATGTCATACCTGGGCTCCTTATCGTCGTCCGCCAGGCGCCGAAGCACAAGCAAAGCAAACGACTCAAAGGGAATGAGGCAGCAAAGGGCAGCTCTGCGGAGGGAGTCTCCAAGCAATCACACGCCGAAGACAACACACTCAGCACTTCAACCCGATACGGGAACGAGTCTCTTTGTCCGTCAGAGCACAAGACAACGGGGGGGGGAGGGAAGGAAGGAAAGGAATATCGACGAAGACAAACGACAAAGAGAAACTCGAAGGAGGGATGTGAGCATTGAAGGCTTCGAAAAATGGCCTCGCTCCTACAATGCCCGTACGGCGTTATGGCGTTATGTACGCACCCTGTACAACTAGCGCCATGCTTTACAAACAGCGGTTGCATGCAGCGGTTGCATGTAAACGAGAAACTCAGCCACGGCCAGCCTTCCTTCCTGGCCTGCGCTCTCTTGTCTTCCCTTGTTCGGCCTTTCTTTCGTGAAGTAAGTACATAGACCTTTCCAAAAGTAATCAAAGCACCTTCCCTTTCGCTTGTAAACCCCAATCAAAGCAAACAAGCCGTGTCTCAGACGGCTCTTCAGACAGTCAGTTCGCCTTTCAACGAGCGCTCGCAGGCGCAAACCAGTACCAATCGACAAAGTAAACCCACAGATGGGCGACACTAACTGTACATCGATAAACGAATCCTTCCTTTTCCATCGATTTCCATCCATTCTACCTCCAGCCAGTCAGTCAGACAGCCACAAGCAGGCAACATGCAGCACATACATGCACCGAATTCGAGGATGACGGGGCATGAGGGGCAGAGCTGCAGATATATGGGTTACAGTTATGCAGACAAGCAGAGAATTCAGCCGCCTCCAAGCATTTGCTGGCGACTGTCCAGTCGCTCCTGGGTGTCGCGTCTTGCTCAGACGCTCGTCAGGTACGCCAAGGCAGTCACGAAGACACACGAACAGCACGAGATTTCTCCCTGTGCTGTGTGTGCTTCTGCCTCTCAGGTCTTGTTCATCGTGTGGTGGGCCTGAGATTGCCGACACACCCGACAAGGGCGGCTCAGAGGCCGAGAAGGCCGATGTCAAGACGGCATCGAGGGAGGTGACGGGTGGCGCGACGGAGGAGGCTCAGCAGCCATCCACCGAGGCGAGCAGCAGTGGTGCTGGCGCATCAGAGAGCGCGTCGTCAGAGGTGCCCGTCGGGCCACCCTCTTGATTTGCCAAGTAGATAAGCACTTGTTCAGATGAGAGACAGCCGCGAAGGCAGACGTACGTATGCGTTGGGACATCGAGACACGATGAGGTGAAAGAGCCAATACCAACGCAACGAATGCATTGATATATCCAGGTCAATCACTCATTGGTCCGTCATGATAACGCAGAGACACGTCGGGAAAAATTTGGTGGTGGGGGTGTCACCACACCACAGCCGAGCGACACATAGTCGGCGACAGACATAGAGGCCCCGGTGTTTCCTGGGGTCTGCACGGAGTGACGTGGCCTTCCAGTGGAGAAAACGGACGTCTGCTGCAAGCTCAAAATTCTAGGTCCGTAGGTAACCGACCATATTCACGACCCCCCAAAAGCACCAGCTGGGGGAGTGCTCTAGGCTAGTTTTTCTCCGTCGTCCGCGAATCGCATATGGCGGATGGCGTAACGGACTTGATGAAAATGCCCTCTTGGAAAGCTGAAACTTCGTGTGCTGATACTGAGCTACATGACGGGTCGCCCAGATCTCTTTTCGGAAAGAGAAAACCTCGTGCATGCATCGAGGAGAAACGCATGGGGTTTCTCATGCTTTGAGGGTTTTTCCACACACGAGAGCTTCTATTTGTCTCAATCTTCCCCCTCCCCCCCATCATTAATCGTAAGAGGGATAGGTCTGCAAAAAAGACCTCACTTGGGACGTGCGCGACACCAAAGGCCATTGGAAGGGATGTGGGAAGAGAAGCATGAAGGGAGACAGACTGGGATAGAGGGAGGAACGGCCAAGAAAGACACAATATGAATTCTACACCATCGGTATCCCACCGCTAGTGGTGCGACATAAGGAAGGGCGAGGAGCGGCGGACCAGCTCCAACAGACCTTTAGCATAGTCAGACATCTCTCGCACTTCTACCTTCTGACCCATATTTACCTGACCGGCTCAATATGTCTTTACGCTGTATAGACACTCACTGCATTCCCTTCCGTCGACGTGGTAATTAACAATAAAACACGCAAGGACACACACAATCATGGACACGACAAAAGCTTTGTGTTCAGATGCTATGGATACACGGATCAATGGCGCAGACACATGAATGCGAGGAGACCCGCATACCGGAGCACACATGTGGGACACATGTGGGAGCATACGTGTATAAGCTGAAGTACTGCGTCGCGGCCACCAGCTCACCGTGCAGTAGAGAAGGCGGCAATGCGGCCAAACGAAACATCAACACGCCTGCCAGACAAACACACGAGCGCTCAAACGAGTAGATCTGTGTGCCGGAATCCAACGTGACGGCCATCAGCTCACCGTGCAGTAGAGAAGGCGGCAATGCGGCCAAACGAAACATCAACAGGCCTGCCAGACAAACACACGAGCGCTCAAACGAGTAGATCTGTGTGCCGGAATCCAACGTGACGGCCATCATCACCTTCAATCCATCCGTGGTCGACGCGCTCTCTTCTGCTTCTGACCATTGGCTCATGGAAGCTGACCTTTTGCAGCCCCCTCCCCCTTGAATGAGCCCCCTCCCCCATTCAAGGGGGAGGGGGCGACACTGCGTCGTCCAAATTGCCACCTCCCTTTCCTGTCTACGCCCTCTCTTCAGTCACGTACACAAGTGCAGCCGATTCTTGGTTTCTCGGCCAGCATCGTAATTCACGGAGCAAGCACCTCTTCATTCGGCTTCCCCAGGTCTTCAGAATGGCCGCCAAATCGCCTCACACGATGCTACCCATCTGGCTTTTCGAGAGAAGGGCTCGACCGGTGCGAGCTATGCGAGCTAATTAGAAGTTAGTGTGGACCCTTTCGTTCCGCGACATTTTGTAAGGTGTCCCTTTCCGATCGCCTTCCGTTACGAGGGGGTTCCCACCCCCTCGTACCCGTTCGTCGACCCGCGTTCGCGGGGGTTCCATCGAGAGGTCGCCTTTAAGCTCGCAAGTAGGAGAGTTTTGCGGCGTGGTTTTGACACAGGCGACGAGCCAGATGAGCCAGACGGCCTGTGTGGTCGACCTCTCTCTTCCTCGTACAAAGTCCCACTCGCCTGCCCGATGGCAAATCCACATGGTGGCTTCCACATGACGACCATCTGGCTGTGTGCGTCGCTGTTGTCGCTTGCATGAGATCTCTACGTGCATCAGGTGTGCCGTCACACGCGAACACACACACACACACATGCATAAACACAGCACCCTCCCTCACTCTCCTTTTCTGTCTGTCTGTCTGTCTGTGGCTGGTCAGTCAGGCAATCGATCTTTGCCTGGTCGTGAAGACACGATTTGTCGCCCGAACGACCACCATACGTCTAAGCAAAAGACAATGGTAGGCAGGACTTAAGAAGGCTTTCATCCATCCCATGCGTGTGGTGCTTTGTGCGTGCCTGTCTGCTGCAGGTAATACATCCACCATCGCCCCTCCTCTCCTACCATTACATAAGAATCAGGCGACTTCGGTCGTAACTTCCTGAGATAAGAGCACCGTCAGGTGGCTGCGCACTATAAGAACACCCTCAAGTGGCTGCACACTCCAAGTTAAGAAGGCTTATGGTAAACGGCCCCACTCGCTTGCCCGATGGCAAAGAATGGCAAAGCCAGGTAAACAAGGGCAAACAGAGAGGCATCGTGCCTTCCACATGACGACCATCTGGCTGTGTGCGTCGCTGATGTCGCTTGCATGAGATCTCTACGTGCATCAGGTTTGCCGTCACCAACGACGGTGAAAAAGCCGTGGCCTCAGTGGTCAGGGTCGTCAGCGCGAATCGACATCAGGTAAGGTACCATGTGTATACACACGCCACCCACCCACCCACACACACATCTCGCACACAACAACGCCTCTCTCTTCTGTGTCTGCGAAGTTCGGCATCGTGCCTTCCACATGACGACCATCTGGCTGTGTGCGTCGCTGATGTCGCTTGCATGAGATCTCTACGTGCATCAGGTTTGCCGTCACCAACGACGGTGAAAAAGCCGTGGCCTCAGTGGTCAGGGTCGTCAGCGCGAATCGACATCAGGTAAGGTACCATGTGTATACACACGCCACCCACCCACCCACACACACATCTCGCACACAACAACGCCTCTCTCTTCTGTGTCTGCGAAGTTCGGAGCCGCCATCGACACAAAGGACAAAGACACGACCAGGAAACCGTCCAACGATGGGCTGGTTTCGTCACGACTCTGGGCAAGCACCTGGAGAGCGTGGGCCAATGGGCTAGCTATCGTGCCAATAGGCTCGACATAGTCTTCTCACCGGTCATTTTTCGACATTTAGCGGTAAATCACTTGTTTGTTGATCTGCGCTGTTTGTCTGTCCCCCTCATTATCCGCCCTTCCCCCCACTTCATGATTTGTGCTGTGCGTCTTGTCCTTACCTGTGTGCCTGTTAGTGTTCCTACCTATCATGACACATCCGCGCACAGACACATCCGCGCACAGACACACACACACACACAGCTACAAAAGGGAGAAGGACATGCATGCAATTATATGTGTATCTTTAATTCATCGCATGGATGGTGTGAACGACGTTTTTCTTTTTTGACACATCCGCATTCTCCGTCAAACGCGCAATCGCCCCATCCACTGGGAGGGTCGTGCACCGCGCACAGCTTGCCTCGGCATGTTTCTTTGCTCATCTATGGATTCTTGTGGACGCAGCATTTATGACGGCACCCCACTGGGCCCTTCGGCTTGTGGGTGTCCGCCATACCTTGCGCCTGATGAATTCAGAGCAGAACATGACCTTGAGGGATTGAAGCTTACTCAGCCTTTCCTCCCCGTGCAAGGCTACATCCTCATCAGGTGAAAAGAAGACTGGAGCGGGGAGAACCATGGCTTTTCGCTCGAGCAGGCGGACCGGATGAGGTAGAGTCAAACAACCTCCCGGGTTGCCGAAGCGAAATGGCCCTCTGAGAGCAGTTTTCGCTACCAACCTCCGGGGTTGCCTGCCGAACCGAAGCGACCAGGAAGGTTCAACCTGCAGTTCATTTCATGAGAGACTGACAGACTCGGCCTGCCGTTGCGCTAGGAGGTGGGTACCGAAAAGAGAGGATGAGAGAGACTGATGCGGCTGAAGTAAGGGAAAAAAGCCTGTCGATTTCCTGGAGACAGCCTTCTGTGAGGCATCAAGGCATCTGGGGACCCTCAATGGCTGTGTGTTTGTCTCTGTCTGCAGATCTAAGCACCAATACCGAAGAACATCTCATCACGGGCTTTCCCTGGCGCTTGTCCACCGGGACCTACCTGAGATCCGCACCGAACCGAAATCCCTTGTGAGTCACGTAGGGGACTTGTCCTTCTACCGAACCGACCGAAAGGCTTGAATGGTCTCACCCGCCGTGCGTCCTGTTGCCGAAGGAGGTGAGGAGAAGAGAGCAAAGGATACTATGCTATTCGCAATTTTTTCCCTCAGATGCAGAAGAACAACGCGCCAGTGACAGGCACAGTGGTTGCTACACCCACAGGAACCAGTAGGGCTGGCCAAGTCGTGGCCGGAGACCGCGTAATATTCACAGCCTACGGCGATCACCTCGGGCGCGAGGTGTGGAAGAGAAGATAGTGATTTGCCTGCCCATGGTATCTGCGTGTTGTGTTGTAGGTCGCGTACAACGGTGTTCTTCATGTATTGGTAAAGACCAGAGACATTCTAGCTTTCATTGATCGGGGCTGATCGGTGTACCATTGCGGAAGTATTCAGCGATTCATTTTCATCAGTCCGATAGGACATCGCTTATACATAGGGTGCTTGCACAAATCGCACGTTCGACAGTTTTGAATGTCGAAAGCCAGACTTCTTGACCATCGATAATGGCGAAGCACCCAAATTGGGTGATCAAGGAGAAAAAGCCAAGGGCATACACATGCCTTTTTCACACACGTGGACTTCTGTTTGTCTCAATCTTCCCCCTTCCCCGGTCACAACCAGAGGCAGGGCGCAACACTGTCGCGGCCCTAATGCTTTTGGCGCCGGCTTCAAGCGCAACAATAGATCTGACAAATGTATTTCTTCCTAAGCGTGCAAAAGAGACCCGCCACTTGACACGTGGGACGACAAAAGAGTTTGGCGATCACTACTGCGTGTGTCACACCGGCCGGTAGCGACTCACGAGACAACAATCTGTCTGGCTTGTTTGCTCCTTTTGTGCACAGCCTCGGCGTCACGCCACCCGACGACGACCCAACAGCCAGTGGATGGACATCTATTGTGTGATCGACGGCAGTAACCACTTGCTCGATGTCACCATCGCCCACCACTGCCGGCCTGACGACTCCCCCATCCCCTTCCACCGGACAGTCATCCGGCGCAGCGCACAACTTCCAGGTGGCAAGACTGCTCAGCCTGCGGAGAAGGACAAGATCGACAAGTATGGTCCGACCGCCCAGGCAGCCGGCCTCCGCTTTGTGCCTCTCGCTGCGGAGACACTCGGCAGATGGGCAGAAGGCGATGGATTCTCAAGGTGCTCGCCAAGCGGAAGCCCCGCCCCACCTCCATTCCCACAGAGGAGGACGCAGCTTTCCAAGAGAGCGTTGTCAACCATTGGAGCCAGCTTCTGTCCGTCGAGCTGGTGAAGCACATTGGAAGGCGTTCCAGGTGGCGAGTCGTGCACAACGCCCTACGGCCGCCAGTGGGCAACGGAGGGCCAGCGCGTTTGCCCGAGGACTTCGTCAGCCGCGGGCCCTACAGGCCACGCACCAGCCCCGCTCCGGGGATGTGAGTTGGCTCGCTGGATCTGGATGCTGTGTGTGCTGGGCTGCATGCCTTGCGCTTCTTTGCAGTGTGCGACATGCATTTTCTTGCAGTCTCTGGTCGTGTCCTAGCAGAGCTCGAACCGAACAAGGAACCGGCGTCAAACATGGGCGATGAGGCATGGAGGTACATGACGCAAAAGAAACGCATGGCGTGGACCCCGTCCAGGCGGACAAAAAGCCGATGGCGACACGAAACTTAGTATTACACATCGTGTGTGCGTACATTTGTGTCCTGCGCTTTGCCTGCATTCTATTGTCCTGCATTGCACGCATAATTTGGAAATGTATCATTGCCAGGGCGGGGAAGATGCATTGACACAGAGGGCAACGGCAGCCAGAGTCCGACGATGTCTCATGAAATGATTTGTGAGAATCGACCGACTGTCAATCACGCGACAAACATGCCAGCACCATCATCCGCGCCCACCTGGCGTATCTTCCAGTGACACCACCGACCACGCACACACAATCTTTCCTTCAGGCTCAGAGGATATCATCACTCCATATACCCTCGAATCGAGTCTTCCAACTGTGTTGAGGCATCCAGGTGCCTGTCTCCTAAAGCCCAATTACATACATGGCGTTGTCTTAACTACAGGCGATCGGCTCAATTCCTCTCCCTCATCATCAAGAGCGATGGCCTGGAAGTACCGGCATTTCTCCATTCCCTCCTGTATATTCACCCAGTGCTTGAACTGCCTTTTCTCGACCTCCGCATACACAAATGTCAAAGGCTCTTTCGCGCTATCACCTGTGACAATCCGCCATCTTTGCAACCTGGTAGCTCCATTCCAAGAGAAATGAAGCCGAAGGGTCTTCGCTTTGTTATTGTCATCCAAGAGAGCTGTCGGCGGCCACGCAGGGGTCCCGATCCAAGGAGCCTTGATCGCTCGATAGATTTCTAGAAAGTGGCGGTACACGTGCAGATCCCATTCCATTCTAACCAATTCGCGGCCTGAGGAATCCTTCTCGATGTAGAAAGGATTGGCAGTCCATACCCTCGGCTGCTTCACACCCACCCCCAAACAATACACACCGTTGCCATTGGGCATTCGCCTGTAGCTGCCTTTCGCGTATGCGAGGATGCCTGTATCGTATGAATTCACCAGCCGGGCATTCAATGGACGACCATGGCTATCGAAATGCAAGTCATACTCAGCGCCTCGTGATCCTCTCCTTGCTTTTCCGTCTGCCGCGATAACCCCGTTGTCAAAGATGCTGATTTGCTGTTTGCCCTCTGGTTTGCCGAGGTCTCTCACATCATGTTGCCCGATGAAATAGCCTCTCGTATCGTTCAGGATTCTGAAACACACACATGTGCTCCTAGACGAGCACTTCATTCCCTGAACATTCGAGCTCACCTGAAGTTGCCTCCCTTCCCGCCGAGGCGCCACAAGACCTCACCAGAATCTCTGCACGTCAACATGCACTTCTTGAACGGCTTGCGTCTGACCCTTTCTCGAACCTGTCGATTTTTGCAATCTGCGACATTTTCCTCATCCTGAAAAGATAGCTATCATGCTTATTCATTCTTCAACGAGACAGAGCTTACGATAGCAGGATATGGCCATTGTGAGCTTCTACAATCGCATTTGAGTGCAACAGGTCCCAGATTTCGGGATGGCGCCCTTCACTCTCCCAAAGACTGAGCGGCAGGTGGTCCCATGATCTCCATTCGAACACAACTTCTCCTGTTGGGGTAATTTCCTGGACTGCAGTGCCGATCACGCCCTTCTCTCCTTTGACACCCAAATGGAAATCATCAACCTTCAATATGTGGACATCATAGCTGATGCAAGGACACGAAATATCACTGTGGCAAATACTTCTGGCGATGCAACGGCGAGGCCAGGACAGAAACTAAAGGCGATACTTACGTGAACATCAGTCCGTTGCCATCTTTTGTGAGCTGAAAGTCGTGTCCATTCATACCTGTGACACAGGTTTCGCCAATTAAGTGGCACCTTAGGAACAGTCCGTACTTCCTCCGTGTTTGACGAAGAATCGTGCCCGCTCGGCATAATCAGGACCGAGGATCCTCGCGGCCCCTCCTCGAGTCCTGATGTGCGTTCTCGGTGTGCGTAGTCCCGACTACCACCGCGTAAGCTGCCCGTTGTGCGTAGGCTCGAGGTGATCGCTGCTTCGATCATAGTAGACTGGATCGCCCCGCGCTGTCATGATGATGTGAAAAACAGGCTTTTGGCCCCCAGGTTCCGGTCCTAGTGTGAATACGTAGCCATCTGACAATTCTGTGAGGTTGCCTTGAAGAGTCACTCGCGCACGGGGGTAGTTCGAAGGAAGAGTCCTGAAGGGGACGCAGCGGAATGAAACTAAGGAAGCAGACCACGGATAACCCTGAATGAATCACTCATCTTGCCTGTACAAGCAGCTGGGAGCGTAGAACTGTCTCTCATCATCTGAAGGCTCCGGTTCACCACAATCGATGTCGTTGACCTCGTCCATATCGTCTGCCTCAGTTTCTCGCTGACCAACACCAGGGATGCCCAATAACCAGTCGATATCTTCAGCTTTTCTAAACAGACGCAGCGTCTCGGGCGAAGAAGCCTCTGCTTTTCTAAACAGACGCAGCGTCTCGGGCGAAGAAGCCTCACTGATGGAGCTTTCTGGCACTTTGATCCCTGCATCTCGGCGGTAAGTGTCCAAGCCTCTCCATGACATGTTGAAGCTCCACGAGGAGGGAGGGAGTGAATCTCCATCTTCAGTCATGATTCCCTTCTCTACCATTACGCTAACAGACTCGCCAGGCATGAAGGCCACGTCGGGTACGAAATAGACGGTTCGGTGGTCACTCAGCAACCGCGTCTCTCCATCATGATTGCCCGAGACATCACCTCGGACAAGTATTTTTTTTTGAATGCTGTCTCTGTCCACTTTGTCCGCCGGCCGAAAAGCGATGCTCGTCAGAGGAGACACGAGAATGGCACCAGGAAGCGGATGTGCATAGACAAAGGGAGTCTCCTTCCTCAACGCCTGTAGGTTGACAGAGGGCTTGGGAATATTCTTCGGGTCGTCTTCGGCTCTGAGCTGCGGTGGTCCTCTCTTGGGGTCGACACCTATGGCTCTAAGTGCCTGTAGCACTTGTTCAGTATTGCGTTGGGCCGCTTCTCCATCAGTGATGGCGCCGCCCTGACGCCATTGTATACAGAAGATACACAGCAGAACGAGAGTGCTTGACATCTTAATCGATGGGACCCCACGCAAACGAACTGTCACGAGGGGGGAGGGGCCCCCGAGTAATGGGAGGCGATCGGCCAGACGGAGAGCACACGAAAATGCCTGGCAACGAATATCCACATGTTTGTCGAGAGTGCTTTCTGGCCGTCTTGCAATAGTATGTATTCGTGCCTGTAAAACCACTCAAGGCTTGCCTGACGCTGGCAAGAAGACTGTTTTATCATGAGAAGTCAGTCGTTCCACCCGCCGGCGAGTCATTTTTGCGAATCACAATGACACCTTTCGGGACTCGCGAGCTTTGTCGGAGCGCGGCACGCTCTTTCGGGACTCGCGAGCTTTTAGCGAGCGTGGCACGCTCTTACGAAACAATTCCTCCGTCCGTGATATATATATTGGGGCCAAGCTAGCACTTCCTTCGGTTCCCTTTTGGAGCTTGCATGCGAGCTTGGGGGCTTTGCATGCATTTCTTTCGCGAACGCGAGCGAGTCCCGCCAGCCCGACGGAGGAGGGAAATTTCATACGAAACAAAGTGTTTGTCCGTCCGTAATTGGGGCCAAGCTAGCACTTCCTTCGGTTCCCTTGTGGGGGCTTGCATGCGAGCTTGGGGGCTTTGCATGCATTTCGTTTCGCGAACGCGAGCGAGTCCCGCCAGGAGGAGGGAAATTTCATGGATATTTACCGCATCGGTCGTGGGGTCAGTCGTGGGCGCTCTGACCCCTATAACAAATTGCTTCTCCCTCTCCGAACAGTTCCGAATTGAACCCCAATGGCCTGTGTGTCTTTATTGTATTTGAGAGGGGCGTGCGACACACGTCGTGCGACATTGCCACGCTATCAGTGACGAAGAGGTGGCAGATCGGAACGCGCAACAGCTGCTTCGGTCTCTCAAAGCCGCTGGCATCGACCCCAGGGCGGGACCGCCGAACCTCAGAGACGCAGACGACCCGAAGAACACCCTCGAGCCCTCTGTCGACCTGGAGGCTCTGAGGAGGGAGACGCCCTTTGTCTATGCTCATCCCCTCTCGAACGCCGTCCTCGTCTCTCCGTACACATGAATTGCCTTCAGGCCGAAGGACAAGGTGGATAAAGGCAGCATCAAGGACAAGATAAGTGTGCAAGGCGACGCCTCCGGCAACCACACGGGAAACACGAAGCTTCTGAGCGACGGCCGAACTGTGTATTTCACGCCAGACGCCCCTTTCACACCTGGTGAGTCTGTTCGAGTGACAGTAGAGAAAGGAATTCAAAGTCAAGGGGAATACTCCTTGCCTTCCTCCTCGTGGTGCTTTACCATGTCGTGGAACAAGATGGATACATACAAAGGGGCGAAGACGCAAAAGAATGCCATTGACGAGCCTTCTTCACCCGAGACACTGGAACTCTTCAGAAAGGCTCAAGATGTCGATTGGCTGTCAGGCATCTCTGCTATTCATGAGGGAAAGAGAAAAGTGGACGGTGGCGACCACAACGACATCGACTGTGACGAAAAGGAGTCTACAGCTATAAAGAGCGAGTACTACATCCCCAACTGTTCATGCAGGTGATATGTCCTCTGAGCTCTGTCAGCCTGGCTTTGCACCTGTTCTGGTCAGGACCCTCCCATCTGCCTACCCCCGCGCTAAAGTGACTGTTGGAGGCAACCTTGAAGAATTGTCAGCTGGCTACATCTTTGCAGGAGGACCTGAACCCGGCCTTATGTGGCCGAACATTGGACTAATCCTGACGCCGCTCGGCGATCCCGTCTGGGTTGGAAAGGGGCATTACTTTGCTCCTTCACACCATGAGCAGATCAGGACGTGGGCGAATGAGAGTATGGTTCTCGGACCTGATTATGTCGAACGAGTCAGGTTCACTCCCAAACACGGAGGAGGTATGTGATGCCCCAACACATTCGGATGGATGGCACCTCCCACGAACTAATGCTGCGTCAACGGGCACGAGTTTCGCGAGAGGAGGCAACGAATTGTTGGCGATGTAAGTGAAGGCGAAAGTGCTTCCAAATTTGTGTTCTTGCAGTCGACTCCTATTCCACCGAATCAGTAAGGACTTTCAACTGTTATGGGCACCCCAGGGGATAAAACTGGTTATGGGCACTGCAGACAGGTATTCTACTCTGTTGGATTGGTAGGATGTGTATAAATGCCGAGTCGCAACCTGTCTTCAGGTGACCATCTGCCTTTGAGCTTTTGGGAGACTTCGGGAATGATTCATGATGACGATGGCGAATTGTGGGACGTATTCCACTCAGCACTAGAGGGGACGAACTTGGCCTTCCACGGATTCGGAGCCCCGTCGAACACACACATCTGCATCCACCCATGCATCCACCGCAACATGCGACACAACAGACAGGGACGACAAACCCCAACCCCCCCC